>JAAGEH010000307.1:2037446-2063176 GCA_011751065.1 Lasiurus cinereus
GGGTGCAGGGCCTGTGGGGTAGCGGTGCAGGGCCTGTGGGGTAGCGGGTACAGGGCCTGTGGAGTAGTGTGGGTGCAGGGCCTGTGGGGTAGCGGGTGCAGGGCCTGTGGGGTAGCGGGTACAGGGCCTGTGGAGTAGTGTGGGTGCAGGGCCTGTGGGGTAGCGGGTGCAGGGCCTGTGGGGTAGCGGTGCAGGGCCTGTGGGGTAGCGGTGCAGGGCCTGTGGGGTAGTGTGGGTGCAGGGCCTGTGGGGTAGCAGTGCAGGGCCTGTGGGGTAGTGTGGGTGCAGGGCCTGTGGGGTAGCGGTGCAGGGCCTGTGGGGTAGTGTGGGTGCAGGGCCTGTGGGGTACCGGGTACATGGCCTGTGGGGTAGCGGTGCAGGGCCTGTGGGGCAGTGGGTGCATCCGGCCCTCAGCGTGCAGGGAGGGGCAGCTCCTGGCGTTCTGGGGGACCCAGCCCTGCGGATTGGGTCTGGAAGCGCACAGCCTGCCCTCCCGCCGGGCGCTGCGGGCAGATGGCCTGTGGAAGGTCAGCTTGCCAGAGCTGTTGGTTCTTCGGGATCTGCCCACACAGGCCCACGGCATTGTGAGAAAAGTAACCTCTCCCGTCCTTTCCTCAGTAGAGGAGCCCCCTCTTCCTCCAACCTCCCCACCCCCACCAGGCCAGCCCCCACCAGCTGTTTGAGGATGATCATTTCGTGTACAAATGTCACGTGCTCAAAAGAGCAAATGCACGCTTTCTCGCGGCAGGGAGCTGCAGTGAACCACAAGCAAACCCGTGGGCCGGACACTGCGCTCCCATTTCCCCACCCGCTCTGGGCAAAGCCACGGACGCCCGTGGAGCACTCGGAAGAACATAAACCACAGGGTAAGCGGGTGATTTAGGTTCTCTTGGGACCAAGCCGAAGGCCCCACCCAGAACTCCCGCCCAGTCCAATGCGATGATAGGGTTCGGTTTCCCGGAAGGAACACGATGCACTTGAATGTGAGTCCCTCGTGTGGAAACGGACCTTCCGCCAACAGCGCCCCTCCCCAGCCCCTTTTAACAGACCTCATTTTACATCCCTGTCCCAATCCAAGACAGCCTGGCGCACGACGGGCATTCAGTGGCTGTTTGTGAGAGACCAAGCTAGGAACTGATCGTTTGGGGGAAGGGCATGTTGGTGGCAGCGGGCCTTGGCGGTAGGCAGCTTTTGGCACGTGCTTGTAGACAAGGAAAAGAATCGGGGATCGAAACCGGTTTGGCTCAGTGCATAGAGTGTCGGCCTGAGGACTGGAAGATCCCGGGTTCGATTCCGGTCAGGGGCATGTATCCTGGTTGCGGGCACGTCCCCAGTAGGGGCGTGCAGAAGGCGGCTGATCGATGTCTCTCTCTCATCGATGTTTCCAACTCTCTATCTCTCTCTCTTCCTCTTTGTAAGAAATCAATAAAATATATTTTAAAAAAAGAAAAAAGAAGAAGAAGAAGCGGGGATGGCCTTTCTAACAGCGAAGCAGAACCCGTGAGACCCGAGCGACCTGAGTTTCAATCTCCTAACGACCTTCCGTGTGACCCCAAAGTGGCATCGCCGCCTGCCCTCACACTTTGTCCCTCTCTCCCTCCCTCACCCGGGGGCTGCCCACCTGCTTCCCCCGGTGGCTGAGGGGAACCAGCAGAAGGCCTGACAGCAAACGTCTTTTTTTATGACCTTGAAGATGCTTTTAGACCCTGTAAATAACAATAATGCCGAAGAAGATGCCTCTTTTCAAAACGCACGCCATCTGCGAAGAAAAGCACAGGCTCTGATGCCCGAACCCCATCCCCTGTGGAAGACTGCTGAGAGGGAGAAGGAGTTGCCCCATCCGCGGTGAAGGGAGAGGGTGGGGGCGTCTGCCCTCCGGAAAAGACGTGGATGCTGTGAAATCCAGGACAACACGGGAAACACGCGGCCCAATCCTCCAGTGACAGTGTGTCGGAGACAAGCAAATCCTCCAGGACATTCTCTTTAATATATTTTTAATAAATGTTTTATTGGATTGGATTATGGGGATTAAGGGGAACGAAGGATCCATACCATATTTTTCCAAAGCAATATTTTTAGAATCACAAATTATATTGAAATGTTTATGCCTCGGAAATAAAAAACAAAGATCAGAAGAACTAAACAGCATTTATACGTGTCTCCGCAGAGATATATATGTATATTAGCAAATTGAAATATAGCGAATACCCACCAAAACACCCACATAAAAGAGATGCAAATTATATTTTTGACACATTTTCAGCACAATCACCTAATACAATTTTCTTTTATAGGCAGAGGTAATAAATAGTGCAAATGTATATTTATGGGGTGTTTGACAAATGTGTTTGCTTTTGAGGCAGAGGGAAAGGCTCCAGTGATTTTACGGTGGAAATGTGTCTCATCCACCTGGGCTGAATCGCTCTTTTTCTCCCGGATTTCTCCCTGTGGCCCAGCCTGAGGCGGGGACCACCTTTTGATCTCAGAGCGTGGGACGTGCTTGGACTCAGGGTCTGGCACAGACTTGAAAATGGAGATGGTGTAGTGTCTGACTATGTTTATATTTGAGTATGTTTCTATGGCTTCCTCTGAGACTCTGTGCTCCTTGAGCAGAAGGACAATGTCCGTTACTTCTCTACAAGTCTTCCCGCCTCCAGAAGGTGGGTTCGCAAGGAAGGGGTCACCATCAGGCTGTGCTTGTGATTTTTCTGCCAGTGGCGATGTGGTCTTCGGGGAACCAGACATGCGCTCTGCCCCAAGAAGATGCCCCCTTCCGCATGTGTGTGACTTACCCTTAACCCAAGGCTCTGAGAATATTCCCCAGCTGATGGACTAACTCCCAAGTTAAGTGTTTCCTTTTTTTTTTTTAATATATTTTTATTGATTTTTTACAGAGAGGAAGGGAGAGGGATAGAGAGCTAGAAACATCGATGAGAGAGAAACATCGATCAGCTGCCTCCTGCACACCTCCCACTGAGGATGTGCCCGCAACCAAGGTACATGCCCTTGACCGGAACCAAACCTGGGACCTTCCAGTCCACAGGCTGATTCTCTCTATCCACTGAGCCAAACTGGTTCCAGCTAAAGTGTTTCCTTTGAAGTGGACCCATCTCTCCCGTGTGTCATCTGGGGGTGCAGATGTTGACAAGTTGGTTTGGTCAGAAGGGGCCGACTTCAGATGAGGCACGTGGAGAGCAACACATCTGACAGGTCCAGATCGGAGAGAAGCAAGCCCAGGGGCTCACCTCTGGCAAGGAAGGGGCAGCAGAGGATGGAAGTGGAAAAGGGGGTCCTAGCACCTTTGACCCTCAGCTCCAGAGTCCCTGCCTCCTTGGGGAAGGCTGTGTCGGGCCTGGGGGGTGGAGACTGTTGGGAAAAGCCTGTATGTGAGTTCACTCTTGTTGCAGAGAGAAGGGGCCACCCCATGAGGCAGAGGGAATGATGGAGACGGCTGAGGATCCGAGGTAGAGAGGGGCAGGGAGAGCCATCAGACCCACGCCAGAGCCGTGGTGCCCACCTTGGGGACAGCTCTGGGAGAGAATGCCGGGGCACTGGGTGGGTTCATCCCCGGACCAGTGGGTGGACAGCCTTTCTCATCAGGGCCGAGGCTCCGGGAGGCAGCGGACCGGCCAGGCTTCGCATGCAAAGGGGCTTCAGGCCCCGCTCTGTCCGGCCTTCCCCTCTTCGGTCCCTTTCTCAAGTCCATGTCTGGTAAGGAGTTCTCCACGGGGAAGGTCAGGTGTTTCCGTTCTTAACTTGTGCACATCTCTCCCCAGGCCTGGCAGGGAGCCCCAGATCATCCCTCCACCCTGCTGTGAACAGACATATGTACCCATATTTTCTGGCGTATAAGACAACTTTTAACCCAGGAACATCTTCTCAAAAGTCGGGTGTCATCTTATAGGGCGAGTATATCCCAAACTCTATATTTTAACTGGAAAAGTTGGGGGTCGTCTTAGACCCCCAGTCATCTTATTCACTGGAAAATATGCTATATTTCTCTAAACTATTTTTAAGTGGAGTGAGAGTCCCCTCACAGGGGTTCTGGACAATTCTGGGGGGGGGGGGAGGCATCCATTTCCCCGGAAGTAGCAAAGCATCCCCTGACCATGGGAGCTAGAAGAACTCTGAATCCAAACTCCAGGTGCACGGACTCTTGGTCACGTCTCACCTTATCCATCGTCTCTCCCCGATGCTCTCTCTGTCTCACCTCCTCTGTCATTGGTTCTCTGAGGAAGGACCAGGAGGGATGCTGAGCACAGACGCCCCTGGGTTAGCCAGGCTTGTCCAGCGACTGGAAACCACAGCGGTCACCCCAGCCTGTGCGCTGTGTGTTCCTGAAGCAGAGACCGCGTGGGTGACGTCCTCACTGAGGAGCTAGCTCTAAGTACAATAAGAATTATTGTTATTACCACGTAGTTCCTGCCTGGCACGCAGCGAATTACCCCGCCCTGCTGTGGGGAAGACGTATAGTCTCGGGGAAGCGGGGAAGGAGGAGAGCCATGGAGACTGCGAGGAGCCAGCATGCAATGTGCTGAGGAGGGGCTGGGACAGGGAGCCCACACACCGGTCTCCACCAGCACACTCATGCCCGGCCGCAAGAGAGGACTTCCTTCCGCTCAGCACACATCCGGTGCCAGCCCTGGAGAGGAAACCGGGCCTGGACTTCAATCCCAGCTCGCAGCGCTGTGCTTGGGATGAGCCAGCGAGCCTGTCTGGGCTTTGGCACATAGAGAGCTCTGAGTGGTTGTCGCAGGTATTATTACTACTATTACTGCTGCTATTACTGCTTTGGGCCAGTTGTCAGTGATTTGCAGAAGGAGTCTGTACACAATCTCAAGCACTGTTTTCAAACAGAGTTGGGATTCCTGAGAGGGGTCACACCAAAGAGATCCAGGAGAAATGGAAACCCACAGCCAGAGGGGAACCTCAGAAAGGGGTCAAATGGATGCCCCCCCCAGAATTGCCCAGAACCCCTATGAGGGGGGCTCTCAACTCCGCTTAAAAATAGTTGTTGAGAGGCGGCAGCCTTGCTCCTGAACGGTGGGTCTGTTTCTGGGAAAGCAGCCAGTCTGGCATATGCTTATCAGCGAAGAGTGAGATCGATAACCCTCATCAGTCTCTCCAGCAAAAAATCCGGAGACTATTCTGGAAACCTGTGCACCTGGTTCCACTCCGGACATTGGAAGCAGGTGTGGGGATGCTGTCTCTGCGGAGACTTCTCACCCGATCTCTGCTTCAAGAACAAACAGCGCACAGGCTGGGGTGACCACTGTGGTTTCCAGTCGCTGGACAAGCCTGGCTGACCCAGGGGAGTCTGTGCTCAGTATCCCTCCTGGTCCTTCCACAGAGAACCAGTGACAGAGGAGGTAAGATAGAGCATCAGGGGAAAATGATGGATAAGGAGAGATGTGACCAAGAGTCCGTGCACCTGGAGTTTGGATTCAGAGTTCTTCTAGCTCCCAGGGTCAGGGGATGCTTCGCTACTTCCGGGGAAATCGAGGGGCAACTCAAAATGAGAACATCCTCTCTAGAATGCAAACAAACACGGGATGTGTGTATGGGCTTTCAAAGCAAGACTAAAAAGAGCCTTGTCTTAATAGCCCGTTGCCTGATCCAGTTAAGGTCGGATCTGGTGGAGGTTGGTAGTTGGATTGTTTTCTACCGAGTTATTTGAAGTGGTCTGATGATTCAGGGACACGTAACTAAAAGCACCACCCCTTCCCCCCCCAAAGGAACGGAATGATAGGAATTAACTCAGAAGCACACTGAATAAAAAACATGGTATTTGAGTGGCAGGAACTATGGACTGTTGGCTGTGCAAGCTGAAACCCTCATCGACTTCTCTCTCATTCAGTCCTGGCTTGGTCTATTCCCAGAGTGGTGGCACTTCCAGGATAATAAGTCATCATTCACTGGAGCATTCCTTGAAAGGTATCTTTTCCATCTTCCCTCTTAAAGACTCACGCATTATTTATCAAACTTCTCTCTGTGTTAAACGAATCAAACAGGACAAAAACACATTTTTTAAAAGTCAAAAAAACACCTATCTGCCCTGACCAGTGTGACTCAGTTGGTTGGGAGCGCACCGAAAGATTGCCGGCACAACTGCGGTCGAGGCATGTTGCCCAGGTTTCGAGCTCGATCCCTGGTGGGAGTGGGTGCAGGAGGCAATTGACCAATGTTTCTCTCTCATGGGTGTTTCTCCCTCTTCTTTCCTCTCTCTCTAAAACCAAATGAAATATATTATTAAAAAATACAAGAGGAGTTAACCGCACACCTGCCAATGAGAAGTTCGAATGTTTGTACACTTGAAACCTACACCCCAATAAATTGAATTTTTTTTTTAAAAAAGGAGCAAATGCTTTGTTTGTTGGAGATAATATTTATGGCCGGTTGTTCCTTGCAGATGGTGACCATCCTGACAAAGCCTTTCCCTCCTGCCCCTTCTCTCTGTTGGCGTTGAGGAGACACACTTCCAAGTTTGAGAATTCATCTTGTCTGATTAATGGTGTGTACACAGAGATTTCAGCCTCGTCTTCCTTCTCCCACTCTCTCTTATTCCGTTGTTTGCTGTGCTACAACCCTGCGGATAGATGGTTCTGCCGTGATAAATGTGAAGTTTGCATAAGCCATGTAACAGCAGGACAGCCCATTATCGCTGTACATTTTCCATGGCTGTGCAAACCTCTGTAGGCTATTTTATTGCTAATAGATCCACAGAGAAACAGTAGTGGTTTTACGACTCTTTTTAAAATGGAAATTCATGTTTGAGAAATACAACTGGGAGGAAACAGATGTAAACCACTTAAGCATTTGCAGAAAATTGAGATGCACACTCTTATTTACAGACCTACATCGCCTCCGTCGCTTTATTTTCAAAATTAAAATAAGCAATCTGTTTACCGAGGGAAATGAGGAACTGTAAACTTGTTGTTTTTTCTTTTACACCGCAATGGCCACCATCGCTGGGTTTAATGGCAGCGCTGAAACGGGATGGCAATTTCCCCCCCTTAGATTTTATTGTCTCGAACACATTCCCTCCGTAATCTGTGTGAGAGGTAGGCAAGTGGGAGAGATTAGGGTATAACTGTATGTCTGAACTCACATTACGCTTTAACGGCTAGAATGATTACCGGGCTCATTAGAAAGAGTCTCACCAAGTATTTAACACTACCTGTAAATGGCTTAAAATATTGGGAGAGTCCATCAACATCTACAAAAAATGCTCTCATGTGTTCAAACACAGCACAGCCCACCCCAAAATACTTCTCCTTATCTCCTATCTTCATTTCAATCTTCAGAGATGAAGGAATGATGACAAATCTCACATGTGGGGGAAGGAGATGTACTGGAGTATCACAGAACAACGTGTCAATGAGATACTTGTGTGTCAGTTCATCAGAGAAAGCTCCGTAGGACATGCGGATGCTCCTCGGATTTGTTGTTGTTGTCATTGTTATTGCTTTTAGTTTGGAGCCCACATTTTTAAAAATTGTGGTAAAATATACATAACGTACAATAGATAATTTTATTCATATCCAAGGGTACCATTCAGCAGCAGGAAGTACATTCACAGTTGTGCCACCATCACCATCATCACCCTTCAGAACGTTTTCATCTTCCCACACAGAAATGCGGTGGCCATGAAACCCCAACTCCTCATCACCCCCTCCCAACAGTCCCTGGTAACTTCTGTTACAGTCTCTGCCACAACGAATGTGATGACTCCAGGAAACCTCATGTAAGTGGAGCCAGACAATCTTTGTTCTCTTGTGAGTGGCTTATTTCACTTAACGTAATGTCTTCAAGGTCCATCCATGTTGTAACATGGATTTCCTTCCTAAAGCTGAAGAGCATTCCCTTGTATGTAGGGGCCCCATTTTGTTTATACACTTGCCTGCTGGTAGTCATCTGGTTTTAATTTTGAGGCGTATTCCCAGCACCCTGGGAATGGAGGTGGCCTGACTGTCACTGAGCACTGCCCAGCAAGCTAAGGAGAATGAGGACTGCCCGGACCAGACCTGCAAAGCACGATGGGAAGGCCGCCTGTGAGCTATAGAATTCTGGTCTCTGCAGAATCCCTTGCTCTCTGCATCTTTGGCTGTCATCCCAGATCTTTGTTTTAATGTGAAACGGGGCAAAACTAGACCCTAGGAAAGACTGAAATTCTTCTCAGAGACTGGTTATGATGAACTTCAACCCAAGATCAGAGATCAGAATGTGTTCTCCATGCTTCTGGCCCACCCTAAAGCCTCTCCCAAGCCACTCACTTCCACCATCTTGGACAGAGGCTCAGGGAAAGTCCCCAGTCATGGCCTTTGGATCACACCCATTGAGGCACAGCCATCCCTCCAGGCTCTCAGCTCTCGCACCCGCAGTGAAAACTGTGCTCTACTGAGATGGCATGAAGAGCTTTCAGAAACCTATTCATCTCTTAGGCTGGAGGAATTAAGCCACCGCCCTCTAGTTACCTTGTTGTCTCATGGGGCATAGGACGTATAGGAGCCTATTGATGGCCCCTTGGTGACAACAGCTAGAGGCTTCAAGGCTTGACTGTCATTACTACCATCACAATAGCCATGGCTTTTCGTGGACTCACTCTTGCTCTCTGCATGATAGGGTGTTGTTAACAAAGCAGAGTATTTCCCAGTATTTCGCATTAAAACAAAGATCTGGGATGAAAGCAAAAGATTCAGAGAGCAAGGGATTATGCAGAGACCAGAATTCTATCGTTCAACTCCTGTCATCCGTGTACTGCCCAATCACTAAATAACCATGGGGTTTGCCTAAACATCTCTGACATTTTACAAGGGAAAAGAGATGTTTGTCAAGAGGAAATCTTATTGATAGATTCTTTGGCATTGCACGTGTGTCGAGGTATGACCTCTGACAAGCAATGTCCACGTACATTTATTTACCCTACACAGCAACGCTGTGAGGTCTTCAGGATGGTCCTGTTGTCTCCATCTTATTGATGAGGCTCAGCTGATGTGTCCGTCCATGGACCTCAGGCCAAGTTGCGTTTCTTCGAGACCAGCCCACCGTCTCTTCCCAGCAGCGAGGGCATCATAGTAGCGCCCCCTGCTTTCTCTGTTGATGCCTCTCCTGCAGTTCTCCCGCCCTTTGCCCTTCCTTAGCAACTCTGTAGCCATTTTCTCTTTTACTTCCCAGGGTCTTCCTCAAAACTTTGCCTTCAGCTTTTGACTCCACTCTCTCCTTTGCCACTTGAAAGCACTCAATCATGCCTCTCCTCTGGGCTCTGGATGCTGACAGGCCTGGGACACCTCTTCATCCTGGCGACAGTTCCCCACAGTGCTTGCAGACGTGAATGTGCCTTGGTGCAAACGTTAAATACAGCCTCTGCTAAATCACCTTCCTCTCTGCCTGAAACATGTGTCCTGTTAGGCAGCAAGGTGGCTTTTGCTGGTGTTTTGCCTGTGCATGACCTTAGGTGCCACAATTGTTTGCTCTCCTTAAATCCATTGCCTCGACTCCCATTGACCCCACCTGTCCCACTCACACTCCCCAAAATGACCTGCCACCCTCACTGATACTAATACTGATGCCAACACTTCCTGAGTGTTACCTACATATCAGACAGATAGTGTCCCCATTAATCCTAAAACAACCCTGTGAAGCAGTTGCAATTGTTAAACACCTTTTACAGATGAGGAAACCGAAGCACAACGAGATAAATTCATTTGCTCAAAGTCATACAGCTCGTCAGTGGGAAACCGGGGTTTCAACCCAGGCAGCTTGATTCCATAACACATTAACTGCTCCCCCAAGCTGGCTCTCTGCAATGTATCACCATCTCTATCCCGCGCTGTCACAGGGTCACCTACTGTACCCTCTAAAACAAAGCCAATTTACCGTATTTTCCGGTGTATAAGATGACTTTTTAATCCAAGAATATCTTCTCAAAAGTTGGGGGTTGTCTTATATGCCCAGTCATCTTATACATTGGAAAATACGGTATCTGCTGATGAAGTTCAGGGACTGAACGACAGCAAGTGTGATCCTTGGTTTTATTCCAACTAACTCCTGATTCGAGGTTGGCCTGGCTAGGTACGTGTTTCTCAGATAAGGAGCCTTCTTACCACACATCATCCCTTTCATTTTCCTCAACCTTTCACGGATGCTTCAGGCGTTCTTTTCCATCCCTCCTCTTCTGGGAGATGAAACCCAGCAAGCAGCCAGTCCCATCCCTTTCCCTGTCCTTGGGTTTGTGGCGTCTCTCTGCCACAGTCACTGTCTGAAACTTCAGCTCTGTCTCGCTTCCCTTTGCAGCTGACTTTCCCCAAGTGCCACCATGTCACAGGGAGATTCATTCTGGTCACTACTGTCATTCTAGAAACTTGCTTCCTTTTTCCAAACCCTGTAGGTTTTGCCCAGTACTTACCCATTCTTTCCTATCTGAGGTTTCTATCCATCCCACCTGCTTCTCCCAGATACATGCCTTTATTGAACATGCCCTGAATATCATAGCTCCTATGAGATGGGGAGGGAGAGTGCTTCTATCCCTGAGAGATGCTTCTAAGGGAATCTGCTTCCCTTTTCCTCAACAGGGTAATTTCCTTCTCCTCCATGAAGCCTTCCTGGATCACCTTTCCCAGTCACTGGCCTTTCTCTGAATTCAGAGCATCTACTTTCTGACTTCCATGTTCTGCAATTCATCCTATTCTGTCTTGTGGCATTTCTTAGGTTATTGTCATGGTATTGTTATTAACGTTTCATGTATTTTATGCATACCACTCCTCAACTAAGTGTTAATTTCCTTCAAGGGGTTTATACTTCTGAATATTCTTCATATTGCCTTGATTTCAATAAATTTGCTATTAATTTAAGCTCTGGTTGGATAGCAAAATACATTTTATTGAGCACCCAAAGCAAGAGGATTAGGTGAGCCATTCTGAAATCCCTTGAATGCTAGTTAGTCATGTTCCCTTTGCCAGTTGGCATTCCAATTCTAAATTAGTGAATGAACAAAGGAGTTAATAGTTAGCATGTTATCTTCTATTTATCTTCTAAAAGAAGCTAGCGTTCAGCATGACTTCGAATGTCTCAAAAATAAAAATTATAAAAATACAAAACTATTTTATGTGCAGCAATATCATTTACTGGTTAAGATGTATGTAAAGGACAGAATTGTGTGTCTCATCCCCGTGCCTGTCCCAACCCGCGGGTTAAGTCAACGAGGACCCTAGAAGGGGAGTGGGGATGAAAGGGACAAGAGACACAAGGAATGGAGACAAGACAAAGTTCTGATCAAGCCTCGTTTATTCAGGAGGAGTTCGGGGTATTTATAGGGAGAAGGAGGAATGAGGCCTAGCCTTTAAGGAAAAACACCTGGCCTAGCCCTTAAGACGAAACACCTGGCCTACAGGAAAGAGATAGGGTTTGGGGTAATAGAAACCTAGCCCGAGGTTAGTGCTAATATGGCTGGAGCTTACTTCAAAATGGCTGTCAAGCACAACAAGTTTCCCACAGTGCCCCCCAAAATTTATATGTTGAAGCCTTTACCCCTGGTCCCAAAGGTATGCAACCATAAGTAGAGATATGGTCTTGAAAGAGGTAATTGAGTTAAAATGACATCATTAGGGTTGGCCCCAGTCCAGTATGAATGGTGTCCTTATAAAAAGAGGAAGTTTGTGCATACAGAAGAGAGAGAGAGCAGACACACAAGAGAGGCATAAGTGGAGGGTGACCATGTGAGAACACAGCAAGAAGGTGGATCTGCAAGCCAAGGAGAGAGGCCTCAGGAGGAACCAAAGCTGCCAACACCTTGATCTTGGACTTCCAGCCTCCACAATTGTGTGGAAATAAATGTTGTTGGAGCCTCCCAGCCTGTGGTATTTTATTTTGGCAGCCTGAGTAGACTACCACAGTGCAATCTGTACTAAAAGAAACTTCTCTTCTCTGTCATCTAGTCCCTGCATGCCTTGGGCCGTGTTCTTTAATTTGTCTATTGGTTTCTTCATCTGTGAAATGGGAATACCACACCCACATCTCTGTGTCGTGGGAGGTGGTGGAGCCGAAGGTTCAAGACAGGGCCTTGGAGTTGGACTGTCTAGAGTTTGAATCCAGACTCCACAACCTATTAACTGTGGCATCCTGGGAAATGCTCCTTCATCGCCTACTGCATGATGTTTTCATGAAGATTGAATGAGAAGGTGTCACACAAATTCTCAGTAAATGTTGGCTTTTCTTTCTTATTGGGGGAGAGACAGGCTTAGCCAATGGGTCTCAAAGGCAAGACCATCCTACCAGGAGATGCACATGTCAGGTTGTTTGGGTTAAACACCCCATCCCTCTAACTCCCTTTGTTGTGATTCCGCACTCACAGAGCCCCCTCCCCCAGGGCTGGAGGTGGGCAGAGTACCCAGTTCTTCCGACACTGGTATTTCTCATTGTCACTCTGCCACTTACCAATTGACTCGGGCAGTTCCTGGAGTTCTTTGTCTTCATTTTCTTGTTTGCAGGAAGTGGATAATGTCACCTAGATACCAGGGTGAGTTGAGGGGGTAAGTGGTATTGGGAATAATGCCAGCTAACACAAATGGGACACTGAGTGTGGGGTAGGCATGTGCTAAGTGCTTTGCAAACATGATCCCATTAAATGAGGTGTCGCTAAGCCCTCTGTAGTACCCAGCACATCATAAGCCATACAGAGTGGCAGGTAAATGGATGTGGTGAGCAGGAGATGCTTCCCATGTAGTACATTTCTAGGAGTTGAACATGCTGATTATGCCCATTTCAACAGTCCAGGCCATGCAACAGATTTCTGAATATAAAATGCTACATTTTCATGCTGCTTTAATGCCGTCTCATAAATGCAGTTAACATGTGTCCATTCCTGAGAAATAGGTCCCCTCTCCATGTGAAGGCAAAATCCAGTTTCTTTTCTTTTTTTAATATTTTATTTATTTTTTTACAGAGAGAAAGGGAGAGGAACAGAGAGTTAGAAACATCAATGAGAGAGAGAGACATCCGTCAGCCGCCTCCTGCACGCCCCCTACTGGGGATGTGCCCACAACCAAGGTACATGCCCTTGACCAGAATCGAACCTGGGACCATTCAATCCGCAGGCCGACGCTGTATCCACTGAGACAAACTGGTTTTGGCAAAATCCGGTTTCTTATCTTAAAAAAAAAAAGGCCAAACTTAGACTGTAAAAAAATTCATCAAGCTAGTGAATATGGGAGATGTTTTCTGTTGTTGAACTTCTGATTTGGGTAAACTTTATTTTTAATGGGTCTGTTAGAATCCATTGTATCAATTTTGCCTACTTTGCATAACCATTTTCCTATTCTAAGCCATGTAGATTTAATCTTCCCCCCCATTTTTATAAATAAACTATAAAGAACAAAATTCTGTATAAAGGTGTCTTCTTTCTTTGTTTGATCTGTGGAAATGTTTCCAAAACATACACACACACACACACACACACACACCACATACACACACACACACACACACACACCACAAACACACACACACACACACACACACACACACACACACACACCAAACTAAGGGATGCTCAGTGATACCAATTAGCAAGCTAACCAGCCTGCCCTTAAAGGACTCTAGGAATGAACTTGGCGCCCATGGAGGGGGTGGTGGGATGAGATGGGTAATAGGATCACAGAGGCAGAGGGTCTGGGATCGCCCCCCCGGGGTGCAGGGCGAGTCGCTGCTGAAGCCATTCAGGGAGGAGGACACTGCGGCTCCTCAGTCCCAATGACTCTGATCGCCAGAGCCACCTGCACACAGCCCTCGGGCACTGTCCCCCAACACCAGGCTTTAAGGGGGCGCGCGGGAAGGTGATGGCTGCAGCCGCGCACGTCCCACTCGCAGGCTGATTAGTGCACTGAAGAGCTCCCATTGACATTTCGTGGTTTAGCATAAAGAGATCTTCCGCATAGCTCAGGAAAGCGAGACAGATTTTCCAACAGCTGTCTAATATCTCTGTCAACGTAGAAATTAAATAGATTTAGGAACTTCAGGAAAACAGACGCGCATTTAATGCCCAGTAATGATCAATTCCAATTTCCAGTTGCAGAAACAGGAATCGTTTTCAATGTGTTCCGTGGGTTATTCCAGAGAAACATCTGGCAGCGTTTTATTTCTTTTTAATCATTTGAATGGGGATATGGTGGGTCTATCTATTTATTTGTCCAGCTATAGAGCTGATGATATCATGAAGATATTGAAGTGAATGCATGTCTCCATCAACTTTTAAATGGAAACATTACATTGCTTTAAAGCAACCATTTTGCTTTTAGATTTGGATGATAAACTTCCTTCTAACTTGTTAGCAGTATTTTTTTATATAATTCTCACCCGAGGATGTTTTCTATGGATTTTTAGAGAGACAAGAAGGAGAGAGAGAGAGAGAGAGAGAGAGAGAGAGAGAGAGAGAGAGAGAGAGGAGAGAGAGAGAGAAACATCCATGTGAGAAAAATACATTGATCAGCTGCCCCAACTGGGGATCGAACCTGCAACCTAGGTATGTGCCCTGATGGGGAATCAAACCCACAGCCTTTTGGTGTAGCGGAGGATGCTCCAACCAACTGAGCTACCTGGCCAGAGCAGCAGTGTTCTTCTTTTTAACCAGTGATAGCGAAAGACAGAAACACCACCTTGCCTTGGGTTTGTGTCTAAAGGAGGACCGCTCTCTGCTTCCATATTGGAGAGAGAGCGCCCATGGAAGGATGATTCAAAAACCCTGATTCTGGTGAGATGTTATTTCTGTTGACTTGTCAGTCTCAACCAACCAGAAAAACAATTCCCACACAGGCATGGCGTGCAGGGAGAGGCTCCAAACCCAGCTTCCCTCCTTCGTGACCTTCATCCATGTAACACCCTTCTCTGTGCTCCACGTTCTTCCTCATTAGTGCAGATTAATAGCAATTGGATATTAAATGAGATCATGTATAGGGAGCCTCTCAAACTACACACAGGAGGTAGAGAAATAAGGAATTCTGCTAAATCAAAACATAATTTTCTCCTATGAATTGCTAAAAGCCAAGGGCTGCAATTTCTGACTCTGCCCATGCTTGACGTCTATGTGGAGACAGATACCCCGAGAGATTAATCATGCTCCGAAATAGTTAGGAAATTAGCTATTTCCTTTTTTCCATCTCTGGAGGTGAAAAATTCCAGCCTAATGAAGTTTCGTACTCTGGTGTAGGAAGGTATGTACTTGCAAATTGCACCCTTTCATTATACCTCTCAGGTCTTGGTGTGCAACTTTGGCACCTGGAAAATGGGTTAAAACACACACCTATAGACTCAGGAGGCTGAGAGAACGGTTCAGGTATCTGCATTGTTATTAAGTGCCCAGAAGACTGTAATGCACCTCAAGTTTAAGGACCAGTGCCTTATCTTCTTAGATTTTCCATGCCTGAATTCACTCTGAACCAAGCACGATATCAGTTTAATGGGGCTGGTAGACGATGACTGTTATCCATTCCTTCAAGGACACCAAAACTAGGGGAGAAGGCAGCACTTTTACTGAGGGGACACCTCAGGTCTATCAAGCCGAAAAGGAATTGCCCAGCCTGTTACCAACACCAAAGAGGTCCTGACTAGGAGCCAGGAATCCAATGGGAAGCTGAGAGGCAACAGCCGTGTGTCCAGGGGAGAAGCCAGGGCCATGGTGAAGGTCAAGCATTGTCCTCTTCTTGTCTGCGAGAGGCTGGGGCAGCTGCACCTTCGCTACCAGCATTGTCTGCCAGGTGGAGCGGACCAATCTGTGACTTTCCTGGAATTAACTGAGAAACGAATCTTTGGCCAAGAGAGGGGCTGCATGAACGCAACCACTCGCTCTGCTATTGGGTCAGCCAGCTCCTTACGAGAAGCCAGAGCTCAGGAACCTGAGAACAGAAGACTGAGGTTGGAATCCTGACTCTGCCATCGCCACTGTGTGACCTTGGGCAGATCAATGTCGTCTCCTTGGCATCTCAATGTTCTCAGATGGAAATGGAAATAGCATCTATCGCATGGAGTTGTGGTGAGGATGACGGGAGAGTGCCTGGCACAAGGTCAATACTCGGTCAGTGCTGGTAAGTTTGAGGTCATACTCCTCATGTTTGTTTTTACATATCTTTGTGAGTAATCATCGGGCAGAGTGCTTCACACACAGGTAGTACTCAAATGATACCCACTGAACGAACAGATTCCTAAAAACAACAAAAATAATGTAGCCAGTGCGATGCAACTCAGTGATAAACGCCAGGCTTACATTCTGTCCCTGGAACTTAACTGAGCCATGCTCATCCCTAGTGAGATAAGGAGGCAAATGGATAAAACAAAACAAAACAAAAAAAAACAAACAGTGGTAGGTACATAAAGACTATTTAACCACAAATGAATGAGTCAATGAATGAATTGTTGAATCTGAACTACACCGTGGGCATTAAATCACAGGATGCTACATACCCACGTGAAAAAAAATGTACATTTGCTGTTAAAATCCCATCCAATATTTTAGTTACCTCCACATGCCTGGATATCTCCGTGAAGTTAGCCAAATGGCTGATGGTCTACTGAATGCCTTCTTTTCGTTGAGTCTATTTTGAGATGGGGCAGCCTGAGCCATTCTTTTTTTTTTTTTAATATATTTTATTGATTTTTTACAGAGAGGAAGGGATAGAGATAGAAAGTCAGAAACATCAATAAGAGAGAGACACCGATCAGCTGCCTCCTGCACTCCTCACAGTGGAGATGTGCCCGCAAGCAAGGCACATGCCCTTGACCAGAATCGAACCTGGGACCCTTCAGTCTGTAGACTGACGCTCTATCCACTGAGCCAAACCGGTCTCGGCCTGACCCATTCTTGAGGACTCGGTGAAGGAGGAATGCGAGGAGGAGCCAGCCCACAGGATGCCTCGGGAACTCAGGCTGCAAACAGAACTTCATGCCGCCACGATGATCATTTCAGAGTCTCTGTTTTTAGATCCCATCGCAATAAAATGGAGCTTTGAAGTTTTCCAAACTTTTCCCTCCTGGCTTTTAACTTAGGAGAACTGCTCTATCACTTACGTGAGGTACATAATCTTCTCAGGGTCATCAAGTCCAGCTGGTGGCCAATTGCATTTTAACCCGTTTAACAAAATTTTGTAATAAACATCGGATCGATGAATATCTGTACTGTGTGTGCTTTATGCTAACACATGATGACATAAATGCCTAGTCAGAGGTGCATGTGTGCGGCCCACATCAATACTGTGCAGGCTCCTCTGTCTCATAGATTTATAACTGATCTGCTTTCCATGTTTTCTGCCTTTGGGGGGGCAAAAGGCCATGCGCAGTTTACATTTCTAATATTCAAATTCCTATCTAGAAGTCAGTCGCCAAGCAGAAGTTAGTTACCCACCCCTGAGAATTTTGCAAGCAGATTTTTATGGGGTGGCACAGAGCCACGCCTGACAAACCTATAATGTGCTAATTTGTTGCTGCCTTTGAGCCGATGGACTGCGGAATTGTCAAGTAAAAGAGGCGAGAGTCTCTCACCCCAATCCATGATTCAAAAAGTTCAGGAGTCCTCCTGGCTGCTCAACCGAACCTGGGCATTTCTCTCCTTTGTTTACTCCTTTTTGTGCAATGTTTTGCTCTAGCCCGGGAAGGGGGGATTAAGTCAATAATGAATAAACATGTCTCTTTGAAGTGACTTTGACATTTCATCTCCGTTTCCGCATTAATTAAGGAAAGGTTGTCCTCGTCCCCCAAGAGGATTTTTTTTTTCCCTTTGAGCAACGAGACTGAAATATAGTATAAAAGTGTACGAACACTCTGTTAAACGCACAGATTTAACCCCGCTGTTGTGCTCCTAATCATTATTAATTGCCTCCAGTGGTGGACATTAATTTCCCCCTTGCAGCAACATGTATCTTGAGCTTGGGCATATCCTAATACATCAAGTGGGACAGGTGATATAATTCAGTTGGTCACAGCTGGAAAGGAGACAGCCACCCACATGCAGGCAGTCTGTCAGCCTTAGTTACACTGCCGACACCACCACAGCCTCCGAAACAACATCGTACGTTTATCTCCGGGGATAACTTTACAAGAAGTATGGCCGCTTGCTTCATCCCATTTAATCTGTTATTGTCTTAATGGCTACCAGAACCAGACAGTTGAAACTCAAAACTCTGAATTCGCTTTCCGTCTTTGAAGGGGAAATAACAGAGACATATGGTCGGACTCCTGGCGCAGATAAAGTGCTAAGTGCCGGGTTCGGAGCGGATTGTATTTTAAGGAGGATGTCACCCAAGGATTTGGCGTGAGCTGCTGCTGCTGATGTTTACTGTGATGCGACTTCAGGGTCCTGCCTCGCTTTGTCCACCTCTCAGACATCTTGACAGGTTGCCCCTTAGCGCCTTGTGTTGATATGTGACTGGCTCTTCGGAACCAAGTCTTTAGCTTTGTTTTCTTTGAAGCTTAGCTTACCGCTCCTTAGGGAGAACACAGAAAACAGAGGCAGGGTGGGTGTTAGCATCCTCCGCTGTATGTTGAGAAAAGTGAGAACGCGATGAGGCTGTGTGACATGGTGAGCCAATATCACATCTCTGATGAGGACTCAGTTCCCGGATTTTGGCTCAGGAGTCTGGCTCGCTCTGGCAGAGCTACTTCCTCTGTCTCTCTAGGACTCACTTCAGGTTAGGGAAATGCAAATGAAAGCCATAATGAGATGCTGCCTCACACCTCTTAGGAGGGCCTCCATCAAAACAACAGAAAATAAGTGTTTGGCGAGGGTGTGGAGAAATTGGAATACCTGAGCACCGTTGGGTGGGAGTGTCAAATGGCATAGCTGCTATGAAACACAGCACAGTAGTTTCTCAAAAAAAAAAAAAATACAAGAACCATGTGGTCCAGAAATCCTGCTTCTAGGTCTGTCTCTAAAAGAATTGAAAGCAGAACCTCAGAGAGATGTTTGTCCATGCCTGGTCATAGCAATATAATTCACAATAGCCAAGATCTGGAAACAACCCAAATATTCTTCGACAGATGAATGGATAAAGAAAATGGAGTGCGTGTATATATAATGGAATATTGTGCGGCCTTAAAAAAGAAGAAAATCCTGTCCCAACTACAACATCGTCGAACCTCAAAGACATTGGGCTAAGCAAGAAATAAGCCAGTCACAAAAGGACAATTACTGTATAATTCCATTCACCTGAAGTATTAGTTAAAATCATTCAAAGAGAAAGTACAAAGGGTGGGGAAGGGAAGTGCTGAGCAGTGGAAATTGGTTTTCGGGGAGTATGGAGTTTCAGTTTTGCAAGGTGAAAATTTTCTAGAGATCTGCTGCACGTCAGTGTGAATGTACTTACGACCGAACTGTACACTTAAAATGGTTAGGGTGGTCCGTTTAATGTTATGTGGCTTCTCACCACTATAAAAATATGAAATAGATGTGTAAACAAATAGAAAAATCTAGAAGGAAAGTTTAAAAGAATACTCCACATAATGTTTACAGTGAGTGTTAGAATTAAGGATGATATCTTCAATTTTTTCTTCTTGCATACCTATATTTGAATTTTTCCTCTATAATAATAAATTCATGCATGGGGTGGGGTGGGGGGTGGCCCCCTCAGCCTGGCCTGCAACAATGCCAGAGCCCTCGCCTAGGCCAGCCTCTGGCCAGAGGACCACCCGCCTAACCTCCCTCCGTCCGCAGGCCAGGGCATGCGGGATGCTGGGGCCCATCGCCGGGGAAACGCTACCAATGTCCAGTGCCCCAGCCACTATGGGCGCTGCCATCTTTGTGACAGAGTGATGGTTAATTTGAATATTACCCTTTCATGAGATAGGATATATTGGAATTCTGTCCAGATTAATTTTTCATAGTAACTATATTTCATAAAAATGGCCCAACGTCCAGAGGTGTCTTGTCTAAGTCACAGAAAGCGTGAGTCGTAAAACCAGGAGGAGAGTAAGCCAGTTGCTCACCCAGCAAGGCAGCAAACACACAGCGCTCCTCTCATGCTCTGCTCCCATAGACCCAGACTATTTCACAGGGGGATGGGCTGGGCCTTCTCTGCAAAGCATTCTTGGAATTTTCCTCACCATCACCACCCACCCCCAATGGCCAACGTCAGGCCATTAAATGGAACGTAACTCCCCCTGGCACTTCCTTTGCATTTAGCACATCCTTCCTTGAATAACAATTCTGTGTGAGATGGTTTTTTTCCTTCTCATTAGATTAGATACTCCCTGAGGGTCAGAGCCATGTCTGCTGCATTAGTCTATGTTCCCCAACACAGTGTGTACTCACAGCGCCCCCTGGAGAGACGGCGGCTGAAGGCATGACATGATGGCTGAGTCTGGGAATGAATGAATGGCGTGACGGCTGATCTCTCAATGAGCACCCCCACAAATCAAGGCAGCAGGCCAACATTTTTCTTAGGAGTTCTGGGTTGGTTCTTCTTTTATTCAAAACAGCGATCCTTATCCTTATGACTTCTCTCTGCTCGCGCCAATTTTTATCCCTTGCACTTAACAAGAATTATAATAAGAATTATAAATTTTGTAACTATGTCATCGCAGTTCCATCTTTTAAATATGACTCTGAATCCATTTTTACCTCAATAAAGGCAACTTTTCATCACTCTCATTTGCTTTAGCGTGGAGCGCAGCCGTTTTATATCCAGACAGGACACGTGGGTTCTAAAATGCCCCTGCTCCGTGTCAGGTCTCCAACCTGGTCTCTAGCGGGAAAGTCACGGGTGGGTTCTACTTTGTATATTGGAGGTGCCGCTTCGTGTGAATAAACTTTTCAGACATTATAAGGTGGGTGTTCTCGGCATCAGGGTTCCATAGGAGCGTGTTAGCAGGGTCTACAGAAAAGCTTTCTCAATCAGGTGGTACCCGACCACCATTTGCACCGTTTGTGCATTTTCTATTCCAGGTTTTCTCAAAGTGAAGCGTGAGGTTTTATCTATGGGTTTGTCATAAGATTGGGGGGAGGGAGGTCATAAATACATGCCCGGCTTCTGCACCAGGCACTTGAATAAATCAGCCACACAAAGACTCTGGGGCTTTCCCAGGACACACTCTGCTTTTCCAGAGATGTTTCGAGCAGGATGCAGGCCCTCGGCCCCAGTAGGCCCCTCTCTTTCTGCTTTCCCCGGGAAGAGCTGAGCTCCTCAGAAGAGCCGGCCTCCAGCGCCTGTGTCCGCTTTACCTGGGGGCCCGGCTGTTCCCTCAGGGTGCGAGGTCCTTTGCGGCCTGGAAGACCCAGTCACAGGGTTTGGATGGAGGCAAGAGCACAGTCAGGTGGGGACGGAGGGCTTCAGGGGGCCGATCTGCCTCCCACCTGGAGTTCTCTGGGGTTGCTGTCAGGGACTCGGGCGTGACATTTGTGTTATCTCAGCAGGAAGTGTGTTTGGGTTAAGCTGCCAGGGTCACCGTGTCTCTGAGCTCTCTGATGAGCTGGGGACAGCACTCCCTATCAGTGATCGCGGCCCAGCCGGGGATCAGCGCCTCCCCAGGCCGCCACGGTTCCGGAGCAGCGGAGCAGCGCAGGGACCAGCATCGTCTCCGAGCCCCGAGGACAAAGCCTGCTCCTGCAGACGCACGCGGAGGAGAGAGCTCACACACCGTCCTGTGACTTCCGAGATGCTTTTGCAACAACGGGCAGCCCTGCCGTTAATTAAAAGAGTTAAGCTTGGAAACTAGACTTTGATGCAATATGTTGTTTCCATTCTTGGAAATACATTCACAGGGAGCTAATAAATAATCCATGAATGCTAATCTTTTAAAGTCATTTCCAAGGGATGAAGTCAGCCTGGATAATTGTAAATGCAATGGCTCAACCCCAACTTCCATTAAAATGGGAAGGTGTGAACTGATTAGACACTCAACTGCTTTTGATAGAAGTCTTAAATTCAAATGCCACATCATTTGTTTTTTTTCGCAAGTGGAGTAATTACAATAATATTTTCTTCATTTTTAAGGTCAGCTCTCTTCAAGCCTGTGCCTGATTTAAATGCAGCTGGAGCCACTTTCCTTGCATTCATTGATTAAATGTGTATGTAGCTTAAAGGTAACATCCACCCTTATTTTGTCTGGAGGGGAAATAAATAAACATTCCAGGTGTCTGGCTACAAAGATGGGAGGGAGAGTTGTAATCTTTTTTTTTCATTTCAGATATTACTAAGTGAAACTGAAATTAATGTGATTTTTCACCCTAGTAACTCTTCTTGCTGAGAAAGGTAGCTTTGTGTAAAGCAAAGGTGTGTTCTTACTACCGTGGCTTCCAATCTATTGTGATCTTAATTTTTAAAACATTGAGAAAGGAATCCCTCGGTGATAAAGCCAATACTTCTAACCTTCTTGTTGCATCACTATCCAAAGCAAATGTTGTAAATATTTATCTCCTGGGGGAATTGTGGTACATTAGAATACATATAAAAATCTGTATTTTTTAGGATTTGGGTGAATATCTGGAAAGTGCCTTTTAAGAGAAAACTATGCAAGATTTGACTGTTTTAAGTGGGCCTGGCCTTTTAAATGAGCCAGAAAATAACAACTCCTCTCTTCTAACCATAAACGAAAAGGTTTCCTTTTGCCTCCTCCCGCCTGCTCTGGGCTCCGGAAGTCAGTCACAGAGCCGGAAGCCATCCTTCCATCTGTTTCAGGCAGGCCAGTCTGGTGATCACGGTACCCCAGAACCTCCGGATGCTCTCATGTGCTGTCAAAATACTGAGATGTCCTTTGAGCAAGCAGCGGTCTGTCTACTTTCAGGATTTTAGCCAAACAACAGCATCCAGTACTATTCACTAAAACTAGACCATGCTGACCAGATAAGAAACGGCTGACTCCACTGGGTTAAGTCTGGGTAGAGCTCTCACCAGGTCTATCAGGGCTATGAGGGAGGGCCTTCCCAAACACATGTGTTCAGAGACTCTGGTTCCAGGGTCCACAGCACCAGGGGTCCCACCCTCAGAAGGACCCATTCACAGTTTACTTGTTTGGGCATCAGAAAATGTAGCGGGGAGGAGGGGAGGAGGGCTAGACATGGGAATGTGTCAAGGAAGTTGGGGAGAGGCTGGCCTCTGAAAGGCGCTGCCTGGGCACCAGGAAATCTCACCTCTGTGCTGGAGCCTTGCAGGGCTTGGCTGGGTACCCTTGGGTCCACAATTTATCTTGACAGCTTCCTCATCTGTGAAACAGGGTAATAACATTACCGCCTTCCTTCAGCCGTTAGGACAATGAAATGAGCTGATGGATGTAAAACAAAAGCAATTAACCGTGTTTAGGACAGAGGAAGTGCCAAGCGATTGTTTCTCAGAGGT
Source organism: Lasiurus cinereus (assembly GCA_011751065.1). Lineage (NCBI taxonomy): Eukaryota > Metazoa > Chordata > Mammalia > Chiroptera > Vespertilionidae > Lasiurus > Lasiurus cinereus. The sequence continues at coordinate 2,060,756 of JAAGEH010000307.1, forward strand.
TTGCAGACCATCTACAAAAGGGCTCCAGGGCCCAAACCGGTGTGGCTCAGTGGAGAGAGTGTTGGCCTGTGGACTGAAAGGTCCCAGGTTCGATTCTGGTCAAGGGCATGTATCCCGGTTGAGGGCATATGCCCTGTAGGGGGCATGCAGGAGGTGGCTGATTGGTGTCTCTCTCTCATTGATGTTTCTGACTCTCTATCCCTCTCCCTTCCTCTCTGTAAAAAATCAATAAAAATATATTTTAAAAAAGGGGGTGGGGGGCTCCAGGGCTGGGAAGGAGTTTAAAGGTCTCTAATCCGGCACCTCACACCTGTCCCACCGGAAATGCGAATCTGTGGGCTCAGAGCGAGGATTAGGGAAGCCCTGTTCAGCTAGCAGTGAGAAGGCTGGTTGGAGGCAAGGCTTGGAAGATAACCTTGACAAAGGATTTTGAAAGTCATCACAGTAAAAAATGGGGGTCCTTTGTGGAAGCTTATGTGGCTGTTCCCTCCTCCCAACGTTAGCTTAAGGCTTGACTGACAGCCGGCTGTAGAACCCAGGAGAAAATCGTGGTAGGGGTGTGAGGTCATGTGGCCTTGACCTTGCAAGGCCAGTGGGTTTAGAAGGAAAGAGCCAGGAGGGAGAAAGACTGAAGTTTAAAGAATGAATGAATGGGGTGACGCCTGAGACACAAAGTGGGGGGTTAGGGGATCTGTATTTTGAGTCCACTCGGATATTGGTGCAGGCTCTGGTGATGCAAATGTCTGCGAGGGTTTTTAAGGTTGTGCCGTCCTTTCAGTTTGTACTCATTGATTGCCTTCATGTGTGTGTTCCGAGTGTAGACTCACACGATTCCCAGAAGTATAACAAAAAGCTGCTGTGTTTACGGAGAACTCGCTAGGTATGTGCCAGGTACAACCTTAATTTATTGGGTCCTCACAACGGCCCTAAGAGGTAGGTCCTGTCATTGTCCCCGTTTCACAGGTGAGGAAGTTAAGATGCCGAGAGGAGAACCTCTTAGCCATGTCTGACAAGCTGAGCTAATCCCTAGAGCTGACCTAAGCTGGGTGTGGAGAGAAGACACGTGACCCACCGTTGACACCAACACACCATGCAAATAAGCAGTGATGGGCTTGGAGTCTGAGGAAAGAAAAGAAAACACACACACTCCCGTGTACTCTCACCCTTGTACACATGCATGTACACACGCATACAGGAAGACCTGCTTGCAGAATGGTAACACCATGCAAATAAGCAGTGATGGGCTTGGAGTCTGAGGAAAGAAAAGAAAACACACACTCCCGTGTACACCACACACACGTACACACACATGTACACACGCATACAGGAAGACCTGCTTGCAGAATGGTAATGGTTAAGAAAAACTAAAGCTGGTCTGAAGCTGCTCTGAGAGGCAGTACCCGCAGGCGGAAGGCCTCGGGCCCCGGATTCCTACACTTCTGAGTCTGCGATCCCACTCGGCCCCGCCCTACCTACCAAACCCTGTTTTATGGACCGTGTGATGGGAATAATAAAAACATCAAAGCGTCATTATGAAGTTTCGAAGAGTGATGGGACAATGGAAGTCAACTAACCGCAGGAATTCTTCATTAAATGTTCGCTGGCTTTGCTGTTACTACAGAGAGACTCTGCCAGCGGGGTGATAAAGGTACACTGTGACCTTAAAAAGAATATGTTACTGGAGCATCGTACAGGCTGCCTAGAGGTTAACTGTTATTATGATTACAATGGTTAGTTCAGCCAGCGTAGCTATCTGTCACCGCAGTGGCGAGAATTTGCCGATCTGGTTCTTGACAGTGGGTTTGCCGTCCTGTGCGGCTGGCTGGTCTTCACTGGCCTGGGGTTGGGGGGCACGGGGTTCTGTCAGATCTGGTCTCTCCAGGGGAGCCTCTAAAGCTCCCCACCCGCTATAGACCAGAGGCCTTGAAGCCAATGCCCTCAGTAGAGTTCTGCAGAATTCTCCCACCGGCCTTCAGAATCCCCCGGATGCCAATCAGGAAAGTTTCTGTTCCCAAACGAGAAGGCAAAGGAAGGAGGGAGGTCATTTAATCCCGAAGCTTTTCCCCACTGGACATCTTTACAGCCCCGTGCGGAAGGAGGGTCCTTCCTGACAGCGCTGTTCTGCGTGTTTCCCAGGTCGGTGGCACGCACAGTCGCGTTTTCCTGCTGAAAAATGAAGGCTCTAAAATTAGATGGTGGCCATAAATGTTTAATGGGTGCCTCGCGCCGCTCATACTCCCGCTTTACCTCTGGGCTGCTCGCAGCTGGGACAGCGCGAAGCTGCGGGAACCGGGCAGCCTGATTTGCTGGCAGTTCGGCTGGCTGAGGAGTGGTGCCCACCCACAGCCTGGCAGGCAGGCAAGCAGGCCCACCAGCAGGCCCCGCCCCTTTTCCAGGTGTCACCACCAGCTGCTTCTGCCC
>JAAGEH010000307.1:2063186-2123186 GCA_011751065.1 Lasiurus cinereus
GCAGGCCCCGCCCCTTTTCCAGGTGTCACCACCAGCTGCTTCTGCCCTGGTGGAGAAGCCACTCCCTCTGGGATTCCTTAGACCCCAGCTGCCAAGTCCGGGGGTCTACTTCTCTGCTGCGTCACCCTGGGCCATGGCTTGACCTCCAGGAGCCTGGTCCTCACCAGGTGGGAATAGCAATAGACTCACCTGCTACAGCGGTGGGGATTCAACTAGCTAATGTACAGGAAGGCTCTGAGCATTGGTAATTCCAATTACTTGGTCATTGCTCATAAGTGGGCACACTACTCCTGAGCAGACTGGCCACGGCCTCATGCCATGTGCTGTACTGGTGCCATCTTGTTGAATCTTCACAACCCTGAAAGGTCGTCGCTGTTCCCATGTACATTTGGGGGCAGCTCAGGTTTAGGGGCAAAATCACTTGCCCCCAGACCTCTAGCTGCTGGGTACAGAACTGGAATTCCAGTGTGGCCTGATGCCAAGGTCTTACTCTTCTTCCCTCTGCACCCCCAGAGGCCTCATCAACAACTCCTTTCTCATGGGGCTTGGGGTCTGGACGAGCTGTGGGTCCCTCCCCACAGCATCCCAGCAGGCTCTGCTTTGGGCTTTGTGGTTCCCCCAGAGCCATTTGTTAGGCAAGAAGTGAGGTCTGAGGCGCTCACCCACCAGCCTGGCTTACCTACTTGGGGGCAGGGCCCTCCTAGCTGGGGGTTCATGACCTGACACAACTGCTAGGACCACAGTGAAGTCATTAGCTTTGTCCAGGAGCCAGAGGAGAGGCAGGAAGAAGCTTTGTTTATATTCCAAAGGCTGGGGTGAAGGGGTCAGTCCCCCAACTTCCTACCTGGTTCTGTCTTTATTCTTTGGGTCCCCTCCTTACTTCCAGAACTGAAAACTGAAATAAAGTAACCTTTCCTTCTCTCCTACCTGACTGGCTCTCTTTTGCAAATGGCGGCCCTAGGGACAGCGGTCCAGTTGCTTTGTCCCAGCTGTGCAGGCCGGCTGCTGGGGGTCACCGGGCAGCCGTGCCCCCTTCTTCCGTCTCACATCTGCACTTTCCTCTGAGCAGTCACTGCTCCTCTTCTTTCAGCCCGTGGCCTTTGGTAAGACAACCCCACCTCCCACTCCAGCTCATGGTATAGCCTGTGATTCAGCCCATGCCCATCAAAGCATCTCCCTCACTGACCACAGGATGCTCAGGAGTAGACATCGGCCAAAGAAACTTTGCCAGGACTTCTCAAACATCTTTTTGAATTGGTTGCCATCGAGGGAACAAATAAAGTTTTCATTCATATTTACATACTTCTTGGCATAGACTGGGTACCCCTAGAGTTACATGTCCCCCATTTTGAGAAGGATGGTCCCACAAATTCTCAGCTCCTGTGTTTTCCATATAAAAACCTCCACAGTACAATAAAGACCCAGCTTTTCAGCCCCGTCTCTTGCCATACTGAGCTTCTTGCCATTTTGGGGGGGGGGGGGGGGGGGATAGGTGGGGAAGAACCATCCTCCTCTCCTCTAGATCTTTGTACAAACTCTTCCCCTTGCCTAGAATGCATTTCCTCCTTCTGTGCCTCAAAAATTCTACCTGTACATCTATCTAGACCCTCACCAAGTGTCTGCTCCTCAAGAAGCATTTTAACTTCCCAGAGTTTTAGTTGACTTCTCCTCTGTTAGAGGATTTTATCTTGAAAGGGTTTGTCTGGTTCTTTCTTCCTCTCTGGATTGTGAGCACCCCAAGTACTTCTGTATGTCCAGAAGCTAATGCAGGGCCTGAAAAGGGGCTTATTGGTTGGTTGGATGGATGGATAGATGGATGGATGGATGGATGGATGGATGGATGGATGGATGGATAGATAGATAGATAGATAGATAGATAGGTGGATGGATGGAAGGAAAGATGGACAGATAGATCATTGTGTTTAGAAAAAGCATCTTGTGCACCTACCACAGCATCCTGGCCCAACTGGCATCACTCTCACGTTTCATTAATAGTGAATAACATATAACCTGGTTCCTACCTGGGATTAATTTTATTTATTAACTGCCAACTTTATAACAATTCATTCCACTGTTTGTGCCTGTTAAAGTCTTGAACCCTTAATCAGAAAAGGAAAGTCCACTGCTCTTTCCCTCAGTCTGCCTGCTTCCTGCCGGCTGCTGGAGAGGAGTGGATCTCAGGGCCGTGGCAGACACCAGCTAGCTGCCCACCAACCCCATTTCCTTTCCTTCCTGTTCCCTCCCCTGGACTGCATTTCCCAGCATCCCTTGAGGTTGAGTGTGGCCATGTGACAGAATGCCAGCCAGTGAAACACGGATAAAACGACACAGACCATGAAATATACCAAGGGTGGTCCAAGAAAACCATCCACGTGAGATGGGTGTTCTCTTTCCCCAGCTGCCGGCTGGGAGTGAAGAGCTCTGGGATCGCTGAGGGGGATCGTGGTGGTGAGGCCGGGAGAGGTCATCGACATTCAAGATGGAGGTAGCCTGGGCCGCTGAATCACCAGGTGGACAGCCACCGCCAAGTTTTCCCAGGGACCCAGGTTTCAGCGAGAACTGTCACATTATACTCTCAAACCCAGTGACGTGCTGGAACTGACTTATTCTCGTCTGTAAAGCCAACGATTACATTTTGACAGATTTTGCACATCCATGGTTAACGACGGTGATTATAAAAAGTTAAATTTTAAAAACTGAAAGCGAAACGCATTATAATTTTAAATAATATTCAAAACTCCTCCTGACCTTACCATTGTACCATATTTAACTGCTATGCACTGCTCTTTTCCGATTGCTTTTAGGAAAATACTCTGTAATCGAAGTGTTACAAATATCTCTTCCCCACTCTGCCTGCAGGGACGTCACACTGCGGCTTGAAATCAGCCAGGGTGTCGGAATCTACACCAGGCAAATGGGCAAACATTATACCCCAGTTTCCCCTCACCCTGCCTGGAAAAGGTGAACCAGTTGCCAGCATACCATGCGAAGGTTTATCTAACAGGAGCAAATACTTCCCTAACACGTCGACTTGCTGCTTCAGGGAAGAAAATCATAGGTCACAGGCACCTTGGCTAAATGCAGCTGGACACCAAGGAAGAGAGCCCGAGAGCCTGAGGCGGGAGCCGGGAGCCCGGCGAACGGAGCATCATGCCGTGCTGCACACCCCGGGCTGACCGGGACGGTGCGGGCTGGAGGCCCGCACTGAGCGGCAGAGCAGGAGATGGTTAGGCCGGAGGCTCATCAGCGGTCATTGCCTGCTGTCACGTTTACTGGGGGCAACGTGCGGGGAATGGAAATGTGGCCACTCGGTTTCAACCCACATCGCTTGCTAGAGGACACGAAGGTGGGGATCCCACTCTCTGTTCCGGTCCAGGTTCTCTGGGAAGAGGATTTGTCCACGTTTTAACTCTCAGCAGGTGCCGTAGCTGTTGGCACCCATGTCTGGAGTGGACCTGGGCGGCGCAGACAAGCCAAAAGGATGGCGAGTCCAGGGCCCAGGCGAGCCCCGGGCTGCAGGTGTGCAGACAGCAGGCCCTGGGCCCGAGCCCAGTCAACAGTGTTTGAAGGCACCAGGTCTGCCCAGGGCAGAACGATGGAAATCATTATCCTTTGTGGAGGCCATCATATTTCACGTGGAGGCAGGCAGGCAGGCCCCGGGGCCGCGCGGCCTCCTCCGCAGGATATAAACTGCTCAAGCGGACCCCAGAGTGCAGGGCCATTTGCGCGAGACATCACACAATTTGCAGGACGTTCCCAGGCAGACACTGGACGGACTCGTTCTGCTAATAGAGTCTTTGATTTAATGGCACATTAAAGGGGACGGGGGGCACCGCGCGCATCCTTCAGCCCCGCGGCCGCCGGGTCACCGTGGGGACCGGGAGGAAGGCGTCCGGCCCTCCTCCTCGGCTGCACCTGAGCAGCGAGAGAGAGGCGCTGGAGCGGGCATGGGTCATTTTGCAGGCCGGGTTTGGGTTCAGGAGTTTGGAGCAAAACTCATCAGGTTAATGCAGTTCTTTGGCACAGAAGCTATGACAACTGCTTGGCATGGCTGGTCCGCACAATGATGATGAGTTTCTTTCCCTTTTTATTTAAAAAAAAAAAAAAAAGGAGAAGAAGAAGAATTTTCTGGATGATGCCAGAATGGAATAAAACAGAAACAGCGGTTCCTTGGTGGACCAGCACATTTCCTTTCAGCATTATTTGTTTCCAGCCTCGTGCCCATTTCTGAGTGCTCTCACCGTGCCCGGCTCTTTTGCATGTATGCCCAAGCATGTTCATGTGTTTTGCGGTATCACCCTGCGAGGGACCTGTTATGGTCACCCTACTTTACAGATGAGTCATCTGAGATACAGAGAGGGTAAGGACGTTTCTCAAGGCTGCACAGCCTGCTGGGGCCAGAGCTTGGATTTAAATCCAAATTTCTCTGACCCCAGAAGCTGAGTCCTTGACCCTACAAAGGACTGTCCTTTCAGCCGGAAGGTGGGGGGACAGCAGGACTCATCAGACATCGTCACCAGAGAAAGCCCCAGCCAGAAATGGTTTGTTTAGAGACACAAACAAAATTCTGATTTATCTGGTCAGTAGTGGCTTGAGACGTTCTGTCATTGAGGCAAGCTAACTGACGGATTGCATGGGTCACTGGATGGATGGATGGATGGATGGATGAATGAATGAATGAACGAACGAACGAACACACATGAGATACACAGCCTTCGACTCTGGCTGCCCCCCACCAGCCCTGGAGATTTATGACTCGCTTTGCCCTGGAGTACTCAGAATGTGTCTAGCACGGCCTCTTGGTCATGCCCCAGGTCAGGGGACTGGGAATTCAGACCCCGTATGTTCATGGACCCCTGGGTTGACTTCAAGAACACTAACGAACTTCTGCTTGTCCTGGTTTACGAAACGAGAAGGCTGATTCCTCCCACAGGAAGGAGCTGAAAATGCTTTCCAAGGTTGGGGGGCGATGCCGTGAAGTTGCAGTTCTAATTCAAAAGCTGCCCCCTTCCTTCTCAAAGAGCTCAGGAAGGAGCTCATCTCCGGCTCTCTGCCAACTAAGAGCGCCAGAACCCGCGGTGGTTAGAGGCTGTAACAGCCCTCCGTCCCTGCGACCCTGAGTAACACCTTTGGGGGCCAGAGGGCTGGCATCTGACTGCGCCTCAGGCAGAAGCTTCCTGTAGGCCCATCCCTGAGGCCTGAGGGGAGCAGACCCCACCACCACAGCCGGCTCTGGGAGGCCAGTTCTCAGAATGGGCCACCCTCGCTCTGTTCTTCCTGGGAACCAAATGTCTCGACAGAGACCCCTTGCTAAGCCTGCTCCCCTTTGCCCACCTTCTGAGCAGAAAACAAGCCAGGCGTCCAGGAGAGTTCAGCTCGCAGAGCCCAGTCTCTCCCGCTGTGAAATGGTTGGCGATGCCCCCTGCATTTGAAAAACCACAGATGCCTGCTCTGCCTTCCAGCACCAGGCAGGAGAAATGAGACAAACAAGCTTGGAAAATAAATCTGACTCTCTGCCGGCTCCAATAGCAAGCCGACAAGTGTTCGTCCATCTGCCGCGAGCGTTCACGCTGTGAATCCGCTGATTTGATAAGACCCTCGCATAATTGATTGAGGATGAGACTGGCTCCTGGACTGGCCTGTCTGTCTGTTGTCTGATATCCTCCCAGCGCCGCTCACACCACGTGACGTGTGACAAAGAAGGAGAAGCCAAAGATTGGTCTGGCACTCACTGATGGAATGACACATAGACCATTGGCTTTCCTGGGATAGTATACTTTTTTTTAAATATATATTTTTTTATTGATTCCAGAAAGGAAGGAAGAGGAAGAAAGAGATAGAAATATCAATGATGAGAGACAACCATGGATCAGCTGCCTCCTGCACACCACCAATTGGGGATGGAGCCCGAAACCTAGGCTGGTGCCCTGACCAGAAATCAAACCAGGAACTGCTGGTTCATGGGTTGATGCTCAACCTCTGAGCCACACCAGCTGGGATGAGACAGTATATATTTTTTTGAGCTCTTGAATGGCAGGAACTGTTCACGGAGTGCTTCTTTCCACTAACATCTTTGCCTTGTCTTCACAATATCGCATGTGCTCTCTCTACCCTAGCTGACCGGCTGTATTTATAGGGAACAAAAAATAGCTAGAGGTCTGTTGCTCTCCAGGAAGTCTGTCCCTAATAAGAGGGACACAGCAGCAGCCGTGGACTGACCTAGAGCAATGTTCACTGCAGAACTGTTGTTTGCGGGATTAGTCTGGGCATCACACTGATTTTACTGCTCACGGCCACCTCCACCCCCCTCCACCCCTGTGGTTGTGGCATTCGGATGTCACCACCATTTCATTACGTGGGATCCGAACAGCTGTAAGGGTGGCTGTTTTATGTTATCGTACGAAGTCATCAGAACTTACTTTACCAAGCAGCTTTCACGGCAACCACAAACCCCCACCCCCACCCCCTCACCCCCGCCTCTGCGGCTGTGGCATTCAGATGTCACCACCACTTCATAAAGTGGGATCCAAACAGCTGTGAGGATGGCTGTTTTATTTGGTCACACAAAGTCATCAGAACTCACTTTACACAGCAGCTAGCAGCTAGCAAGCAGGCCTGCAGTGGATAAGCTGATCACAAAAGCATGAACAGCACAGGAACAAAATGGGCTGATGGAACTGGGAGATACCGTATTTTCTGGCGTATAAGACGACTTTTTAACCCAGGAAAATCTTCTCAAAAGTCGGGGTCTTCTTATACGCCGGGTGTCGTCTTATAGGGCGAGTATATCCCAAACTATATATTTTAACTGGAAAAGTCGAGGCTCGTCTTATACGCCCAGTCGTCTTAGACGCCGGAAAATACGGTAGCTAGGAGTCATGGATCATTGAAAATGGCCCAGAGCACATGACCAGATGGTTGTTTGCAATTGACAATCAGGCAAAGATATGCCCTAGGACAAGTGGAGTTGAGCATCTAATAAACACCTAGATACTAAGATTCAATTCCATCTAAAATTGATCCCTCAGTGGCCACTCCTAGAGGCAGAAGTTCAGGTAATGCAGCACTTCTAGGTCTCCTCTCCTCCCTGCAATACTCACCTCCCTCCCAACCACCCCTGCCCATCCCGAAGCAGCATAAACCCCATCAAAACACGGTTTTTACATCTTGGAGACATGCCAACTTCTCCAGCCAGACAGCATGGCCAAGCCCGTGCGGCCAAGTCAAGTCATTGGCTTTCAGGTGAAACAGAGGCTAGATTTGCATTTTGCCCATGATGCTTCTTAGCTGTGTGTCACCAGGAAAATTTCACACCTCTGTTATCTCAGTTTACTCCTCTGTAAAGTGGGCTTCATGGGGCCAGCAGATCTTGTCCATGCTTTGCCCTTAACCTTGAACCTTACCTCTCCCAGCTGCATTCTTGGCCTGAAAGCTTTTTCTGGCGGTCAAAACCCACTGTGCCTGCTTGCCTGGCAGGATGGATGCACCAGAGAATTAACACCCTGGGAGAAGAGCTCTCAGCCAATGAGGAGGGGGCTGGTGTGTACGTTGGTACTGGTACATAAACCAATGCCCTGGCCCCTTGAGTGGAACAACTCTAAGACACAGGTTCTACATCAACTCCAAGACTTCTACAGCAACAACGATCTCCAGTTGACCACAACATGCCTTGCTTAATAATAAGCCCTTGGTAGCTGTCTCCTTTTTTTGTCTCACTTCCCGCCTCACCTTCTGAGGTTTCCTGAAATCATCTCCCAGATAATTTCAGCGTGCCTTGTTCTCATTGGCCTCTCCAGAGAGACGCCTCTTCTAATTGGTCTCCCCATTTGGTGTGCTTTCTTTAAGCCTGTGGTCAGGGACACCCTGCAGATCTACACATGAAATTGTCCAGTTCCCAGATATATTTGGTCTCTCTCTCCTCAGGACCCAGGAATGCTCCTTCCCCAAGTAGTACACAACACTTCTGCATTCATGCTCTTTGATGCTGGAAATAGCCTAGGATTTCCTTTTGAAAACACCATTATTGGGGCAGTGAATTAAGCTGCACAGTGCAATTTCCTTTCTGAAATTGGTACATTCAGTCCCACATCATACTTCTACAATGTGGCGGATCAATACTACTCTGACAATATCCTCTCACGAAGACAGCACGGCACATTTCTTTATCACAAATCCCATTTCATTCTTGACTTCCAGTATATACTTTCACCCAGGGGGAAAAAAAATCCATGAATCACTTTTTCTCTCTTAACCTTGTAGGGTCATATGAGCATGCAGGTATTCAAAAAATGAGCAACTATTTGCCCAGCCAATGTGGCTCAGTGGTTGAGCATTGTCTTATGAACCAAGAGGGCTTTGGGCTCCATCCCCAGTATGGGGTGTGCAGGAGGCAACCGATCAATGATTCTCTCTCATCATTGATGTTTCTATCTCCCTCCCTCTTCTTTCCTCTCTGAAATCAATAACAATATTTTTTAAATGATCAACTAGACACCAAGGGTTTAGGGTCTCTTGGAATGGAACTAGTTGAGAATTCGCGGTTATCAGTGGGAAAGTGGAAGCCTAGAGCTTTTAGCACATTTAGTCGGAGCAGCGGTGCTAATGAAAGTAGTATTTGCATTGATGCCTCATCAAGGCTAAATGAAACTAGGTATAAGAGTTAGGTCAAGTTCATCTTCTGGGAAGAAAACCAATTCAAAGCACACACTCTCCTCACAGTGGGACAGCCGCATAAGAATAACAGCCAATCTCACTCTTAATCCTCATTACTTGAACTCGAGCTTTTGGGTCAGGGCACCTGGGCAAAGGCCTGGGCCCCGGGAGCCACACACAGCCACACAGCGGAACCGTGGCGCTCTGCAGAGGTGCCATTTCCCAGATCACAGCACCAGTGCCAACTCCCTCTGGAGAGCCTTTTCCTCCCTGAGGGTCTCTAATCCACGAGACGCCTGGTAGTTCCAATACGTGTCTCAGGGTAATGCTTGTTTCAATTCTTCCCCTTTTTAATCAGTTCAAAGTCAAACCCAGTTCAGTGCTGATGTGCCAACACCACCCTCAGGGAGTGCTCACAGTCTGCTTGCAGCTCGTTGGAGGGATTCAGGAATGCTTGGTAGACAGTGTCTTATTGGGCCCAGTGAAGCCTGTATAAAGCTTAAGGGATGTTGACAAAATGGCTCCTGGCTCTCACAGCATTTCTTCCTCGGGTGTCCTGGACAGCCCATAATTTGTCCAGGGAAAGGGCCGCTTCAGAAAATTGCACTCTTTATGGTGGCAATTCAGTCCCACAGCTGAGTTCTTGATAGGAAAGTATTTAATGTAAAAGTATATTTTGATATAAAGTCGGCAGAAACACACTCCCTCTGTTATTTGGTTACTCTCACCAAGCGGAGACCTTGGGGCTGGCTGCTTCATGACTGTTTCGTTTTCCCATTCAATCCATTTTCACTGCAAAGGAGACATAAGCAGTGAAGCCAATATAGTTTTATTGGATCCAATGCACTGCCACTAAAACAAATATATGTACACTCAGGCCAATACGCTTTTATTAAAACAAATAGAATTTAATTCAAACCAGCATTCAATACATTTTCTCAAAGCAATGAAATTAAGCTGTGCCAGGGCTTCTGCTCAATATGTTTTCCCAATCAGATCCATTTGAACAAAGTGAAATATATTTATCATAGATAACGCACTTTTATTAAAAACAAATTCGCTGAAACCAAGTTTTGCTCCGAACTGATAGATAAAAATTCTAACCAATTGTCCAATTAGGCCAGGAAAAAAAATGGATGTGTTTTTATTTTTAGCCAAAGCATTTCTATTTAGGTTCACTTTAAAGCACACTAATGAATAATAAAAGTTGCTCCAACAATGCCTTTAATGGAGTATTTTCTCAAAAGTGTGTCCCTTGGGGTTGAAGTACAATCTGGACAAAGAAAAAAGCCACTTAGGGGAAAAGAACGGTGCTGGGAATCGGGTTGCCATAGATTCAGATTCGCGACGATGACATATGTAAGCCTACCTATGTGGACTGAGAGCGTGCGAATGCAAAAGACATGTTTGGACACAACCTGCCTGGGCACCACGTGTGTACTATATCACATCATCCCGAAAAACCCTTCCTTCTAGGCTTTCAAACAGATTCTCATCCACCTGAGGTTCACCAGGGACCACTCTGCACAGGCAGAACTTGATGGAAGAGCAGCCAATTGGATGCAGGTGCAGGTACCGGCTCCAGGCCTGAGGCAGGCCCTCAGGGAGAGAAGCACATCCAGAGAAGTTAGAGCCCAGCCCCTTGGGGCACAGTAGGGCTTTACTTTAATCTGTTGCCTAGAGCCCCTTCCTGTTTGCCTCTGCCATGATGCCAACACTCTGTCTTCTCTGCTTCCTCCCTACCCTAAGCCTACAAGTCTGTATTTCTCCGGCCTTCACTAAGCAGCCCAGGAAATGGTCTTTAAATCAAGAGCGTGGGTTCTCAGTACTACTTCCTCCTTCCTGTCTGGCCAAGTGCAAGAAGTATAAATGATGTCCAGGAGTCATTGGGCAAAGAATTCATTGACCTTTGAGGCACCCTGGCACGGAATGGACTAGACCCCGCCCTCTGAAACACAGCTAGTCACTAAGGATACACTGAGCACAGCTAGCACAAGATGTTCACCACGGAATTATGCAGAAAAGTGAAATGTTGGAAACCTCAATACCTAGCCCCTGCGGGATTGGCTAAAAACATTGTACTAAATCTTCCCAATGTATTCTATGGTATGAGTATCAGCCAGTGTTAAAAGCACTCCAAGTGACATTGTAAAGATGGGAAATGCCCCTGGTATATAACTAAATAAAAAATGCTTAACAAAGCAGATTACATAGTAGTACCCTGTCTTTTGAAAATAGACATGCATGTCTATGCATAGACCAAATGATGAGATGACACTAAAATGTTAATAGGGTTAAATGAGTGATGTTATCGATTTCTCTTCTTTCAAAAATCTGCATTTTACAAATTTCCTATGATGAGCATGTATTACTTTTGATATAAGAAAAAAATATTTTAAAAGTGGTTATTGAAACATGGTGTAAAGTCCGACCTGGTAACCAAACACTGGGTCTGCCTCCGTAATCTGAATTCTCCCATCTTTTTGAAAAGGGGCAGCATCCCACCTCACTTTGCTTTTTTAATATATTTTTATTGATTTCAGAGAGTAAGGGGGGGAGAGAGAGAGAGAGAGAGAGAGAGAGAGAGAGAGAGAGACATCAATGCTGAGAGAGAATCATTGATCGACTGCCTCCTGCACACCTCCACTGCAGATTAAACCCACAACCCAGGCATGTGCCCTTGACTGGATCCAACTCAGGACCCTTCCGTCCACAGGCTGACACCCTATCCACTGAGCCAAACCAGCTAGGATCCACCTCACTTTCCTTGTCTTTTTGCAAGACTCTATTTGAAGACCTTGTTTAACTGGCCAGCCATCACGCACTTATACAAGAACCCCTGTAATGAATGTCTCTGAGTTTGCCCCAGAAGCAGTGGCCAGCAAAGAAAGATGGCGTGCTTTACTTGTCAGATAATATGAACTGTGTCCCTCCCAGGTTTTCCTTTTGCCTTCGCTCGAGCCATGCTTGGCTGTTCCAATGATCTCATCTCAGATGTCTGGAAACATCTAATGCCTTTACTCCTTTTTAGTAATTAAATTCTACTTCCTTCCTCTACGTTCTGTTTTTTTATTGTACTGATTTATTAAAAAGATTCAGGTTTGTTTGGGGAAAAGATTTGAATTTTTAAGAATTCTATAGAATGCTTACGTTGAACAAAACTGAAACAAAAGCAGAGAAGATTAGCATGGCTGCTGTACAAGGATGGTATACTAATTTATGACCCATTCCCCGTTTTTTGATGGTTGCCAGAGGTGAAGGGTGTGTGTGTGGCAGGGGGGGGGGGTAGGGGGGCGGCGCGGCGGAGGGGGTGGGGAATTGATGAAGAGGAATAAGAGATAAAAACTTCTAGTTATAAAATAAATAAGTCACACGGATATAATGTACAGCACAGGGAATATACTCATATACTCAATAATATCCTAATACCTTTCTAGGGTGATAGATGGGTTACTAGACTTATCATGGTGAACACATCATCCTATATAGTAAAAGGCCAGTGATCATAAGCGTAAGGACCAGAACAACCACTGAACCAGTCGCCATGAGGTGCATTGACCACCTCTCAGTTTCTTTCCCTACTCCCCCCACCCTCCCTGCCCCCCGGCCCGCAGGCTCCGATTGTAGCATGGCAAACGGGGAACCACAGTGAACCGAAGTGAGTGGCGAACAGCTTGCCAGAGGCCTGCTTCTATCAAACTGGCCTCTGGGTCCCTTTCCCCGGCCCACAGGGAACCATGTTGTGATAGGGAACCATGACAAACCTGGGGGTGGCCAGAGGGCAGAAGATGGCCTGATTGCAGGCTAGACCTAGGGACCCTCCCCAGCACGATTTTGTGCACTGGGCCTCTAGCCAGGTAAATAAATGTAGAATCACTGTTCTGTATACCTGAAACTAATATAGTATGATGTCAACTCACTTTTACCGGTAGAAGCAAATCCCAAACAAAGACAAATAGCTGACCGTGGTTATATGAAGAAAATGCCTGCTGCCTTCTCGGGGCCATGGTGTGTCACAGAGCCCAGCTACGCCGGGTGAGTGACACCTGCAGAGGAACTGTGGAAAGAAAACTGAAGGTGGAGAGTCATCTCATTCCCTTTGCTCAGGTACAAGGTCCTCTCTCCTCTGCTTGGCACTGACAGGGGCGGGTCAGCTTCCCTGCCTGGAGGAGCAGCGAGGGCACCCCCAGTGGCCTGGAGGTGTTGGACAGTGAGCCCAGGAATGGAGGGGGCTCTCTCCTTCATCAGGATCCTCTGGGTACCCTGCGGAGAAGGTTTGCTTTTCTGGGCTTCTTCGTGCATGTGGTTCTTAGGCGTGGGTTCAGCCCCTTCAATTCAACTGTGTCCTTCTTTGGAGTTTTCCTGCCTCCCACTGCGAGGAGGGGAACGGGGACAAGAAGAAGGAGAGAGGGATGGTTTGGTGGCTGGTGGAAGAGAAATACAGACAGACAGAAATACAGACAGACAGACAGACAGGACGACACGGAGTACACAGGGCATGTTTAATTAATACTGACATTTATCCCGCTGCAGTTGAAACACTGGTGGAAATAATTGCTGCTCGTTGTATTGTTTTAGAGGAAAATGGCAGAAATGAATGGAACTGTCAGTTATAAACCTTCCCATCTTCATTAAAAATAGAGTTAAGAAACGAACAGCGGTAGCCAGGAGCCAAGGTGTTCAGAGATTTCTTTTTCTTCGCCCCTAAGGCCATGTGCCCAACGAAGACTGTCGTCTGGGCACTGGGTTTTCTGCCCCACCATCACAGTTATTTCACTTTCCCCTCCCTGGCAAGATCCCTCAGAGCCCCATGCCCACCCCTGGGACAAGCCAGTCATGGGCCAGTCACCCTCCCTCACTGACCTTCAAAGCCCCCAATTCCCCAGTTCTTCCTTCTGCCCCTGGGGAAATGGCTTCTCCAGAAGCTGTCTGTGCCTTACCCAATCTCAATATCTAATAACCTCCCAAGATAGACATCCCATCCCCTCTCACAGAGGTAGACACTGAGCCTCAGAGAAGTCAAGTGGCTGATCCCAGGCCACACAGCTCCTGCAGCAGCTGAGTGACAGCGCTGAGATTCACACCAGTCAGCTGACCCCAGAGCAGGTGATTGATAGCCCTGCTTCTCGCTGCTTCCCTAGGAAGTCTCATGCATCGTGGGACTTGATGTCGGCTGGTGCAGAAAAGGAAACTGAGGCCCCGAAAGAGGACGTAGCTTGTCCAAGGTCACTTGGATTGTGTCAGTCAGCCTTGGGCTCTCTCCGCTCCACCACATTGCAAAGCTCATTAGAGTCCAATAATTTAGCCAATATATTCAGTAAAATTACTGCCACTAAAATTACCGCCAGCGTTTTCTAAGAGAAAGCAGCTTCGTTCCAGTCTCATTCCCCACCATTTATTTTTTTAACCAGAGGCCTAATAAACACCGCAGCTGTGGTTTTGTTTCATCTGCTTTCATTTCCTCTCCCTGCCCTTCGGTGGGAGTGCCAATGTATGACAACATGGCTAAAACCGGGCCAAGAGGAGAAGGGAGGGGGAAGCTTGGGAAATATAGGTAGGATCAGCTCGCTCTCTCTCTCTCTCTCTCTCTTTCTCTCTTAATTTCTTTCCACTCCACTGTCCTTCCCATGTCCCTGGGAATCCGACCTCTGTTGGGCTTAGGAAGTTGCTGAAACCAAAGGCTGGTCTACCAAGGAAAGAGGAGGAGACATATCAGGAAACTGGGAAGAACTTTGAAGTCACATCAGTTGCTGCTTTCCCTTGAGCAGGAGATGATCAATCAGCCATTTCTACCAGATTCATAGACGCTCTCAAAAAAAAGAGACCAGCTGAAACCAGTTTGGCTCAGAAGATAAGAGAGTCAGCCTGCGGACTGAAAAGTCCCGGGTTTGATTCTGGTCAGGGGCATGTACCTTGGTTTCAGGCACATCCTCAGTAGGGGGTATGCAGGAGGCAGCTGATGGATGTTTCTCTCTCATCGATGTTTCTAGCTCTCTTATCCCTCTCTCTTCCTCTCTGTAAAAAAAAAATCAATAAAAATATATTTTTTTAAAAAAGAGAGAGAGACCAGACAGAGATATTTAATGTCTGTTGCAACATGAAGGCCTGTCTGTTGACTGAGACACGGAGGGAGGTAGAAGCAGGGACCTGAGCATCAAATGGATTTTGTTCAAAGTTGGGACTAACCACGTGGCTAGCGGTCCGGTGGAAGTAATTTATCCTCTCTGAACCTCAGCTCTCTCACCCTTGAAATGGGACACTAGACCACAGTGGACTCGCAATATACATAGGGTGGGGCAAAAGTAGGTTTACAGTTGTCAGTATGCAAAACAGTTAGTCT
Source organism: Lasiurus cinereus (assembly GCA_011751065.1). NCBI lineage: Eukaryota > Metazoa > Chordata > Mammalia > Chiroptera > Vespertilionidae > Lasiurus > Lasiurus cinereus. Next base: position 2,078,179 of record JAAGEH010000307.1, read on the forward strand.
TGTATTATTATTTACTAGTTTTTGTATTACTTAACATTATTATTCTTAACCTACTTTTCCTTACCCCTGTATATATTTGATGAGTTTGAATTGGAGTTTTTAAAATCATTTGGTTTAAAATAAGCAGAATACCCCAATTCCTGTTCGTCTGGAATTCAATTGTCCAGTTTGGAGTTTCAAAAGCAACAAAATCTCTCTCTTTTTAAAAAGGTTGTTGCCAAAACCGGTTTGGCTCAGTGGATAGAGTGTCAGCCTGTGAACCAAAAGGTCCCAGGTCCGATTCCAGTCAAGAGCATGTACCTTAGTTGCGGGCACATCCCCGGTGGGGGGTGTGCAGGAGGTGGCTGATCCATGTCTCTCTCTCATCGATATTTCTGACTGTCTATCCCTCTCCCTTCCTCTCTGTAAAAAAATAAAAAGGTTGTTATCTTTTAAAATATATATGTATATATTTTTTATTATTTCAGAGAGGAAGGGAGAGAGAGAAACATCAAAGATGAGAGAGAATCATTGGGCAACAAAATCTTAATGGCTGGATGCCATGGGGGTAGTCCTAAAATTTATTAGGAGACTGGCAAGCTCCATGATGTTGGCATCCTGGAGGCAATGCCTGATGCATTTAGTTAGACCTCTGATTGACAAACTCGAATTTGCAGGACCACTCACTTATGAATGATGGTAGGCATGAGTGTATGCACACTAGCGCGCTCACACACGGACCATGAAACTCACACTAAAAGAAAGGAGGGGGGAATCATTGCATTCATCTAACATGAGCCCTGTAGAACTCAACAGTGCGAGTAAGCTTTCCCCCTCTAATATCCCAACAGGCTGGAGTAGATAATGTACTTATTATCCAAACACTAGAGGATATTTTACTTAAACCCAGCAATGTTCCACCAAGAAAGAAAAGGATCTAGGAAAACAGAAGGTAAGTGGCATTTCTCAGCTACTTAATCTCATCACAACTCCGACAAAACCAAGCGTGCCCTTGCCTTGTCCCTGCTGGCTCTACCAACCAAGTGACTGGATCGGCGCAGATTTAGGTTTTAAATGCCTGAATGCCCTCTGATATCATCTGGGCAAATTAACTTCCATGGCTGGACATTGTGGGGAGAGAGAGAGAAAAAAAAAAAACAGAGAGAGAGGGACAGAGAGAGAGAGAGAGAGATTGGCTGCCTCCTATCCATGCCCCAACTGGGGATGGAACCTGAAACCTAGCTAGGTATGTGCGCTGATCCGGAATCGAACCCACAATATTTTTGGTCCAACCACTGGAGCTAGCTGGCCGAGGAGAACATTCTTTTCCTGTCAGAAGCTCCAGCGGCCCGATGGCCACGGCGAGAGATCAGTAACCTCTTCACATTTTCCCTGATTTCTTTCGGAGTGAGCATGAGACGTATTCAGAACAACAACCCGATCACGAAGCCCCTTGCGGCTCCCCGAGGAGCCAGCCCTGTCGCTTCAATCAGATCACCGGCCGCTCCGTCTCCTCCCGGCCCCCCCCCCCGTCTCTTTTGTTCCCGCACACACCCAGGGCCCTTCGTCTGAGCGTCCAAAAATAATGACCCGAACGCAGAACAGCAGCAGATCTACGGTGCTAAGTAACATCTATCTGCTTTCATGGGTTTCCAAACCATCAGGTCCTGGCTCCTGATGAAACCTGGCACGTGTTAATTACCTCTGGCGCCTGGGGCGGTTTTGCCTGCAATCGGGGGGCTCCTCAAGGTGGGACCTGCGCTGCAGAGGGAGGCTCGGGGCCTCCTGGTGCTTGCAGCCTCAGAAAGGCAGGATCGGGCTCCAGCTTGTCACCGCAAAGTGACGGGATTTCGGGTTGGGTTTTGGTTTATCGCCCGTTTTACGGGCCGGAGCGAAGTGGCAGGACAGTGCCGCTGGCTCTCTCGCTGCTCGGCACTCACAGCCATCACGGCCCATAATTAGAAATGAAACCGCCACATAAAAAAACGCGGCAGAAAAACGGCCAGGAGGACGAGGCCGACTTTGGCTGCGGGAAACCTCAGCAGGTCCTGGGTATCCATCACACTTATGGGGCGCTGTGCGTTTTAGCCCGTATTTGTTTCACTAAAGCCAAAATGGGAGCCATTTAGACTTTCAGATACGCCTTTAAAAATAGACAATGCCGCTGGAAACAGACTGTCTGCTGGGAAGTGGGATGGAGAAACCCTTTGCCCGGAGGCCAGGGCAGCTGCGAGGGCTGGGAGGGGGAGACAGGGAGCCTCGAGGCCAGGAATGGGGAGGGGGGGCCTGAAGAGGATGCCTGGACCCTCCCCCCTCACACACACACACACACACACACACACACACACACACACACACAACAGGGACGTCTGGAATAGTTCACTCAAAGCCCAGGAGTGCTGTGCCCGACAGAGCGGGAGAGGGTGACTGGGGGAGCTGAAGCAGGTGGCGGTGCAAACGTTGCTGTGTGGCTTCCGCTCGGTGATGAAGGGAGAGCAGGGAGACTAGCATTTGGAGGCACCCGAACACTCACATCGATTTTCTCGAATTCTCCTTAGGAAGTCAGGGAAAGAGAACACGCATTGAGCGGTGCACCTGAAAATGACCTTGAGGACTGACAGCTAGCCGAGGCGCTCTGTGTGGGGCCCATTTGCACAGAGGCAGCAGCTGTGAGGGAGCAGAAGGGTGCCGTACAGTCACCAGAGCCACCTCCTCTTATCCGAGTCCGCCTCCCTCCTGCTGGAGACCGGGAAACAGAGCAGAGGAGACCGGCTCTGGAAGAAACACGCTTCGTCGTGTTCAAAAAGAAGTGATGAAAATACATCCACTGGCTCTTCAAAATGTCTTAGATATTTTTCTATTGGTCAGCCAGAATAGTTCAGATCTCATCCTCACGTAGAAAGAGAACATTCCTGTGGCTATTCTAAAAGTATTCTCTAAAGAGGGTGGTTTGCTTCCTCCTTTCTCTTCCTTCCTTTGCAAGATCAATCGCGCAAACAAGCAACATTAAAAACAAAACAAAACTCATCAGAAACTCTGCGTGGAGAGTTTTTAAGAAAACTGCATCTGGCATGAAGCAGGATATTTAGTGAAACGGCCTTAACCTTCCATAGGCAGCATGGCTCCATGTCACATGGGCACCTTCGTCTGCCTCCACGCCTGCGCAGGCCAGATACGGCGTGACGCCGACATTTCTAAAATTAAGATGGGAAGCGCTCATTTTTGTGTGTGTGGACCCGCTATATTCTAACAAATGGACTGCAGGTCTCTACAAACAGCTTTGCCAAAGTTGGTGAGCAGCCTAGCACGGTTTATCTCGGGCCCACAGCTCTTTGCCTGAATTCAATCCTGCAGGCACAATTTAATGCAAACCCAATTTATGACTTAATGCTCTGGGGACGGCAGTGGGAGATTGTTACATTATTCTTTTCTAATCCTATTTGTGTTTTAATTTGCTAAGTCTGTAATGAGGTGCATGCTTTGAATAGATTCAAGATCTTTCACATTGCTTTTGACTTTGTTTAATATAATAGATTTTACAGTGTGCATTAAATACCCAGGTGCTGCGGTCAGTGTTATCTCTTTATTTTCTCAACTAGAGTGACTGAAATTACACCGTGAAAGGAATCGCGCACATGCCGCCTTGTTTATTGTAATGGCTTATTTCCTATTATAATTCTTGGTTCCAAGTACGTCGAGTTCTCCAAATGCCAATTCCCTGTGGGCTCCTACTTCCCCTTCCCATCCAATGGTTCATCTCCAAAGAGGATGCAATCTTGGCTGACGATTGATTCATTGAGAAATATAGATTCAGCTTTCTAGTCTATGTTATGATACTTCCATTAAACAGAAAGGGGGAAAAGTGAGGAAGGAAGAAAGAAGGGGAGAGAAGGAGGAAGGAAGGGAGGAAGGAAGGAAGGAAGGAAGGAAGGAAGGAAGGAAGGAAGGAAGGAAGGAAGGAAGGAAGGAGGGATAGAGGAAGGAAGGAACAGAAGGAGGGAGGGAGGGAGAGAGGGAGGGAGGGAGGGAGGGAGGGAGGGAGGGAGGAACAGAAGGAGGGAGGGAGGAACAGAAGGAGGGAGGGAGGAAGGAAGAGGGTCACCACACACTCACTGTTTTATTATTTTCTTTCTGGCGTTTGGCTACAGCATACCCTCCCTGATCCAAGCCGCTACATCACCCACCTTCACCGTGTGTCATTTTCGGTCCCTAACGACGTTATAGCCAATTATAGCTAAATCCTCCGTTCGGTGTGCACAATCAAAGGGCGTCTGGCACGCGTTTTGCTATTTTCTGAATCCTATTATTGCAGACGTGTTTATTACATCCCGAAGATGGCTTTCTGAAATTACACTGGAATTGTGCAACCCACCTGCCATTTACCGACAAAGAGGGCCTAAGCATTTCTTAACAAGGAGAAAGTTCCTTTCGCTCCCTCCCGGAAACTGTGCCCATGCTGAATTCTTCCTTCACCGTTTGTGTAAGACTCGCTGCCCACGCCTCCTGTTAATATTTACTTCTAAGTGAGTAACAGCACAGCGGGCCAACAAGGAATTGTAAATAAGCTACTGCCATCTGGGGTCGATGCTCCCTGCCATGTTCCTGGTGACATCTTCTCAGACCACGTAGAGAGGGATTGTAGGACGGATCCTAAATTACTATAACCATTGGATCTCCCTGAGATAACTCCTCTAGGCTGCCTGTCAAAAGAAAAAGAAATGCAAGTTATGGCTTTCGATTTCACGTGGGGCCATTTTAGGAGGAAAGTGGGCACTGTGAGAGAGACATACGATATCTCCTGGAACACGCAGGGCCTCGTCATTAATTATTAAGGGAGAAAATGGAAGTGTTTCTAAACCAAACCGCATGCTTCCCTTTTCCCTTCTCCCGAAGTTTATGCTCCTGAGTGCCCCCCGCCCTCGGCGCCCCCAGCTTCCTTTATTACTGGCATGTGCCCGGCAGAGCCCAGGGATATTACTACCCTTTTATTCGCTGTTTTTACAGGGCCCAACAAAGTGCTTTTAAAATATAGAGCCACTTAATTCAAGTCAAGCTTCTTCAATACTCCTTTCATTCAAGCCCTTTCTAATTTGTTTTCCACCAGCCAGGAGCCCGGAGAAGACACTGTGATTTATGTTTTCATTTATTTATTTTATTTGGGCTTTTCATTTACGAAAAGAGATTCTGCACAGCCCCCACTGTCCTCGGTTCCGCCTCATCTCTCCCTGCTCCACCCGCTGGGGTTCGGATCATTAAGATTCTCTCAAGGCCGGGCCTCGGAGTTTTAAACAATTAACTGGGAGCTTGGACCCCGGTCCGGAGGAAGCTGGGCCTGGGGCACTTCCAGGCACCCCCCGAGTGGGTCCTTACACCACCCCCGGGTGGGAATGGCCTTTAGATGGCCATCTCCTTTAGGAGAGACTCCACCTTTCTCTTCCTTTAACGCTCTCCTCCTGTCCAGTACAAAGCTCCCACACAGAGCCCTGGGTGAGGGGGTGTGGGGGGCAGCCTTCCCCTGATGGTGAAAAATGCTTTGCCACTGAGCTCACCTTTACATGCAGATTAAAGGTGTGTGCTTTGGCCAAAGCCAATGTGGCTCAGTGGACAGAGCATTGGCTTGTGGACTGAAAGGTCCCAGGTTCGATTCCGGTCTGGGGCATGTACCTTGGTTGCTGGCACATCCCCAGTGGGGGGCATGCAGGAGGTGACTGATCGATGTCTCTCTCTCATTGATGTTTCTAACTCTCTATCCCTCTCCCTTCCTCTCTGTAAAAACTCAATAAAATATATTTAAAAATAAAAAAATAAAAGTGTGCACTTTGGCAGCAGGAAGGGTATTACTGTTCACATCAGCATAGCATTTTGGTTTGGGCAGGGGCATGGGGTGGAGGGAATTCCTATATGATATTTGAGACCTTGGGCTGAAGTACGACAGCCATAGGTTTAAGTCTCCGTTCCATATTCTACCCACTCGTTTGGAATGAGTTATTCCTCCTCTCTACACTGGTTCATGGATCCAGCCAGTGAGTCAGCAAATCCTTTTTAGGCACCTACTGTATGCCAGGCGCTGAGTTAGGCAGAGTAGGTAACAGGCAGCAAAACAGACAGGATTCCTCCCCTCACTGATCTAGTGGGGCCAGCAGATAGACAAGTGTTTTCAGTCAAATGTGACAGGCATGATAATAGGGGAAACCCAGGAAGCCTCCCAGAAAAAAGTGATAGACACATGACATGAGATCAGTATCCCCCAAGGTCAAACAGGAGGCAGTATAATTCCTGTCTCATGGGGGCCCTATGAGAGAAAGAAGATCATTTACAATGGGGCTTCACATGGATCCCCACACAAAGTAAAAACTCCTTAAAAAAAAAAATTGGAAAGCGAGTATTGTCATTATTGCTAAGAACCATCCAGGGTTCCAAAGAAATTAGTAGTAGAGAACCGCCTTTCCCCTTTTATTTTTATTTTATTTTATTTTATTATATATTTTATTGATTTTTTTTACAGAGAGGAAGGGAGAGGAATAGAAAGTTAGAAACATCGATGAGAGAAAGACATCCATCAACAGCCTCCTGCACGCCCCCTACTGGAGATGTGCCCGCAACCAAGGTACATGCCCTTGACCCGAATGGAACCTGGAACCTTTCAGTCTGCAGGCTGATGCTCTATCCACTGAGCCAAACCGGTTTTGGCCACATTTCCCCTTTTAGAAGACACAAGCTTTACCCTGTAGCTCTAGTGCGTTTTAATAGGATGAAATGATGTTGTCTATAGAACATTAAAATAAATTTGAAGATAAGTGAATGCAAACTAATAGGCTCTTTCAAGTAAAAATCTCTAGCAATTGACTTTTGATCAAACACCAGCTTCTCTAGGATGGGAAGAGCCAGATGGGTCAGTTCTACCCGCTTCGAAAGAGGATTCACTTCCCACATGAGCCAGGAACGTTCCAGCAGAAGAGTGCTCCTCCAAAGCGTGCCAACCAGTTTCTAAAAGGTAATGGCATTTACTTTCATTTAAAGACTAAAGGCCCAGTGCACAAAATTCATGCATGGGGGAGGGGGAGGGATTGGCCCTCAGCCCAGCCTGCACCCTCTCCAATCTGGGACCCCTTGATGGATGTCCAACTGCCTTAGGCCCAATCCTACCGGTAAGTCAGACATCCCTCTCACAATCCAGGACTGCTGGCTCTCAATTGCTTGCCTGCCTGCCTGCCTGATTGCCCCTAACTGCCTCTGCCTGCCACCCTGATTACTCCCTAACCACTCCCCTGCCAGCCTGATTGATGCCTAACTGCTCCCCTACCAGCATGTTTGCCCCTAACTGCCCTCCCCTGCAGGACTGGTCACCCCTAATTGCCCTTCCCTACAGGTCTGCCCCCCACCCACCCACCAACTGCCCTCCCTTGCAGGCCCAGTTGTCTCCAACTTCACTCCTCTGCTGCCTGCTCACCCCTAACTGCCCTCCCCTGCAGGCTTGATTGCCCACAACTACCCTCTCTTGCAGTCCTGATCCCTCCCTACTGCCCTCCCCTGCTGGCCTGATCACTCACAACTACCCTTTCTTGCAGGCCTAGTCCCTCCCAACTACCTTCCCCTGCTGGCCATCTTGTGGCAGCCATCTTGTGTCCACATGGGGGCAGCCATCTTTGACCACATGGGGCAGCCATCTTGTGTGTTGGAGTGATAGTTAATTTGCATATTACTCTTTTATTAGATAGGATAGAGGCCTGGTGCATGGGTGGGGGCCAGCTGGTTTGCCCTGAAGTGTGTCCCAGATCAGGGTGGGTGTTCCCTTGGAGTGTGGGGTGGCCTAGGCAAGGGGCCTGTGCTGGTTTGCAGGCCAGCCATGTCCCCCAGTGACCCAAGTGGAGGCCCTGGTATCTGGGATTTATTTATCTTCTACAATTGAAACTTTGTAGCCTTGAGTGGAGCCAAGCCTCCTGCTTGCTCTGTGGCCATAGCCATTTTTATTGGGATTTATTTATCTTCTATGATTGAAACTTAGTAGCCTTGAATGTAGGCCTGGGCTGGCCAGGATGCGTGGAAAACTTGGCTTCCGCCATTGCCAGGGAAACCCAAGCCTCCTGCTCACTCCATGGCCACAGCCATCTTGGTTGGGTTAATTTTGCATACTCTCTCCTGATTGGCTAGTGGGTGTGGCTTATGGGTATATTGGAGTGATGGTTAATTTGCATATTACTCTTTTATTAGATAGGATAGCCAGGAAGCATTTCTAGGTACATATTTTTAAATATGTCATAGAAGTCCTAAGTTTAGAAATGCATTCCCACAGAGGCAAACTTTGGCTCCACCTGTCCCCAAACAGAACCTCCCTTAGGAGACCCATTCAGCAAACACTTGTTAGGTACCTACTATCTGCCAGGCACTGAGTTGCTCTGTCTTAATGGACATAGTGTGGGTAATGGAGTTCTAACACAATTCCTGAAAATAATAACGTCATCAAGTGTTCATGCGCATGAAGTTTGATTACTGACCCAATGTCACAGATATTTGAGGAAATTCGTCTGTTAGCTTAGCTGTAGCTGCATTTATCTCAGGGGAGGAAGAAGACTCTTCATTTTAGCAAATACTTAGATGCATTATTTTATTGCCTTCGGAAGGGGGTCCAAGATAGAGGGGGTTTGCTCTGCTTAGTAGTATCTTTGGAGAGATTTTGAGGTTCAAATGGAGCAGCCTGAGAAGCAGAGAGAGGTGGGAGGAGGTTTTAGAGGGAGGACAGAGCAGTTGGCGGGAGCTGTTTAAGAGGAAAGCTGGTAAAGAGGTTTACCTTGAGGCGGGTCTGGTAGAGGAACAATTCCTCAAAATGATGTTCAACATTCAGTTCTGAGTTAGCAGTTGGTTGTCTCCCACGCTGGATCAACTTCTTTATCTTCTACAGTTGAAACTTTGTGGCCTTGAGTGGAGCCAAGCATCCTGCTTGCTCTGTGGCCACAGCCATTTTTATTGGGATTTATTCATCTTCTATGATTGAAACTTTGTAGCCTTGACTGGAGGCCTGGGCTGTCCAGGATGTATGGAAAGCTTGGCTTCCACCATTGCCAGGGAAACCCAAGCCTCCTGCTCGCTCCGTGGCCTCAGCCATCTCCAAAAAAGTAACATTTGCACAGACACTTACACGGAACTGTCACCATAGGTCTGTGAACACTGCATTATGTGAGTAGTTATGAGAGACCCTCAAGGAAACTGGGGGTGTCTTGGCAGCTACAGAACAGAGAAGAAATAGCAGCCGTGGGGGTCCAAGTGAGATCTAGAAGTCAGGAGGCACAAGGTATTAGAGGAAAAGGCCTCCAAGAATGTGATGCCCTAAAAAGTCACAGAAATCATGGGCAAGGCAACGATACCCATCCAGCACATGGGCAAGGGGATTAGAGCCGGTTTTAGCCCACCTGGGCCTCGTACTATGTGTAAACTACAGCACCCCCTTAATTCTTTCACTGGAAATTCTTACTGAGTCCAGGTAACCTGAAAATTTGAGCAGCTCCTCCTGGATGAGCCCTCACTTCGGGCTTTAGAATAGCTGACCACACAGAACTCTTCTTTTTTAGCATTTTAGAGACGCCAGCATGGCTCGTTTGTACTATCTCTTTAAGTAGTACTACCCCTGTAAGTAGTGAATAGTACTATCCCTTTAAATAGGAGAACCCTGTCATCAATTAATGGTTGCTGATTTAATGACTAATTTATAGCAGAGTCTCTAATGACCTAAGAGCTCATTAGGGTTGACTGAGCCAGCAGGGGTCTTGGAAAATGTTTTTTATTCCTCTCAGAGGCTTGTGAGTTTTCCTGTACATACATCAAACCGGGGCCCAGGTTATTAAACTTACAAATGTGAAACCACAGCAAGAACAGGATGGACCTGTGCAGCGATAAGGACAAATATAGAACCGCATGGCAGAGATTTATGACACGGCCAGAGTCGTATGATGGGAAGCGAGAGAGAAACATGCTGGAGACCAAATGGGTTCCCAACAGGTAAGATCTACGTCAAGAAGGGAGCCGTCCCCATGATAGTGTGGGAACAGCTCAGAGGGAGTGAGTTCACCATTTGGCCATCATTTAATAAATCGATTTTTATTAAATACCTATTACTCATAAGGTAGTACATATAAATGCTTTATAGATGTTGTAGCAATTTATACAATTGTTATGTCCTTTCACATATAAGGAAATCAAGCCTCTAGCTAGTTACGAGGCTCAAGAGAGTTATATAATCTACTAGAGGCCCAGTACATGAAAATTCATGCACTGGAGGTGGGGGTCCCTCAGTCTGGCCTGCCCCCTCTCACAGTCTGGGAGCCCTCAGAGGTGGAAGGTGACCCAGTGATCAGGGGAAGGTGATGCCCGCATTACACCTCTGCTGCTGCCACTGCCGGCAGTGCAAGCCTTGGCTGGCCCTGGTTACCTGAGCCTCAGGTAACCCTGGGTGGCTGGGAAGCCACCATCCGAGGCTTGCTGCGCCTCAGGCCAGCCCTGGGTGGCTGGGGGGCTGAGGACAGGTCTGGCCCTCTGCATGCCTGCCACACCCAACCCCCTGGTGGGGCTGAAAGGACTGGGAGACTCTGGCAGGGCTGAGGGGATTGGGCACCACCATCTTGTGGCTATGGGCACTGCCATCTTTATGATGGTGTGATGGTCAATTTGCATATTCCCTCTTTTTTAGATAAGATAATAATAAAAGCATAATATGCTCATTAGACTGGACGTCCTTCCAGACAATCTTCCAGATGAAGCCGGAGCTGTGAGGGAAGCCTGGGTTCCAGGTGCCAAAGGGAAGCTGGTGCTGGCAGCAGGGGGGAAGGAAGGCCTGCTCTTATACAAATGTCATGCATCGGGCCTCTAGTACATAAATTATATTCTGTATATATGTCAGGGAAGGAACAGATCTGGGACACAAACCCAGGCCTCTCTCCAAAGTTTCTGTTATGTTTCTCAGCACATTGTCCCTTAGAGGGTTCAGATAACTCAAGCATCTTGTTTCTCGGAAAATATTTGTGTCTAAAGATATAAGGAAAGGTGATTGCTGCTTTAGATATCCCACCAGAAAGAAATAGCCAGTGCTGATAGGGTAAATAATTAAAATATTCAGGTCAGTCCCAGGGACAGTGGTGAAGAATTCTCATTCATGCTTTTCTTTCTACGTTAGCCCTCCACTCCTGCCAATGGTAAAGAATTCTCATTCATGCTCCTCTTTCCACCTTAGCCCTCCACCCCATGCCCCATGGATGAATGAGTTCCCTTCCTGTTAACAACCTTCACTGGCTAATGGAGCTGGAACTGCTGAGAAACAGAGAGATGAGAAGCACCGAGCTGGAAGACTGACCTGTGGTAACAGAGTGTCTCCCGTTACATTTGAGAAGATACTAACATTTTTGTCCAACACAACCAACCCCACCTTATGTGTAAGAGAAGCCGTAACTGAAAGCAATCATCGCAGAAGCAACTGAATGTATCAAGAGCATGGCCAACTGATAGATTTTGAAAGACAGGCGTGTCCATAAATTTGGCCAAGATATTTGTTCTCCAGCTTCCATCCACCAGGGATGAGGGCTGCTGGTCCCCGGGGCATTAATTCCCTGGCACTTCCAGCTCCGGCTGGCTCAGGGCAGGCCCTCTGGGAGAGATGCTCGCTGAAGGATGCTCAAGACAAGTGCCCAGGGGATATGAGCATGTCTTGGACAACATCTGCTACATCTGCGTTTCCCCTAGAATGACCAGAATAGCCCCAAGCCCACATCTGTTCCTGAGCATACAGAACAGGAACATATTTTACCTCAGTAGCGTGTGGCTGATACACCCTCTCCAGCACCGGGAGAGCATATAACATGAGCATAAACATGCGGAAATATGTCATGCGGTGGAGAGGCAGCTGTTCACCTCTCTTAAAGGGTCCAGGCGATGTTGGTTGACCTCCATTACCGACCAGGCATATATTAGCTGAAATAACCCTTTAACAGTGTTTTAGTACCCAACTATATGTTCCGTTATAAGGAATAGCAAATGCTTAATCATAAATATTTTAATGGCTTCAGGGATTCATGGTATTCAATGACCGTGTTAAATGATAATAATCACATCTGGTTTATTACTATAGTAATTCAGCAGCTTCTCTTCAGCCGTTATTTTTTATTATATGTGCTGTGCTACTGTCATGGTCATTTATAGCAGTAATATTTTAAAGTGGCTCATTTGTTTGTTTAAGGACAGCTTCACAATATATTTCTGTATTAATATACATTTCACACTATTATTTCCAAGCTGCCACTGGAAAATTGATCCTAGCCTGTTACGAGTGGAGAGGTTGGAAGACACGAGAAATACCCAACCGGAGATGGAGTATGCGCCCAGATGGGGCCGTCCTGGTACCACTGGGGTTACGACAACTGCCATTGAGCCTCACGCATCCATGACGATGCTCGTGAAGAAAGAGTTACGAGCTGAAACTGGTTTGGCTCAGTGGATAGAGCATGGGCCTGCGGACTGAAAGGTCCCAGGTTCGATTCCGGTCAAGAGCATGTACCTTGGTTGTGGGCACATCCCCAGTAGGGTGTCTCTCTCTCATCGATGTTTCTTAACTCTCTTTCCCTCTCCCTTCCTCTCTGTAAAAATATATATTTAAAAAGAAAGAAAGATCCGAAACTGGTTTGGCTCAGTGGATAAAGCATCGCCCTGCGGACTGGAAGGTCCTGGGTTCGATTCCGGCCGGGGGCACGTACCTTGGTTGCGGGCACATTCCCTTTCGGGGTTGTGCAGGAGGCAGCTGACCAATGTCTCTCTCTCATCGATGTTTCTAACTCTCTATCTTTCTCCTTTCCTCTATGTGAAAAATCAATAAAATAAAAGAAAAAGAAAAAAAGAAAAAAGAAAGAAAGAGTTAAGAAATGATAACGAGAGAGAAGGCCAATGCCATCCCAGATGCAGAAGCATCTGGGAAGAACCCAAAGACGCGAGGCTTGCAGAGCCCCAGGTGTTTGTTCATGGGGCTTGGCTGGCATTCAGTTGCAATCACAAAATAACAGTGAGGGGCGACGAGGGAGAACCATGTGAACTCACAAGAGTGAAACAAGGGCAGATCAAGGTCATCCACCGGGCGGCTGACACCCTGCCCTCAGTTTCCAATCTGCTCCACTTGGCGCTGGCAGGGAGTCGCAGAGGCCTGGCGAGCAGCGCCCCACCCGCAGCCTCTCCTCCTCCGAGGGGTTCAGAGCTATGCGGGGCGGGTGTGCGACGCCCGCTGCACTTTGGCCCCAAATGTGTCGCACGGCGCTGCGTGCGATGAGATAAATATCAGCAGGAAATCAGCTCCTGCTCTGCAGTGGGGGGCGGGGAAGGTGGGGGTTCTGCATAGCCTGGAGGTTGTGGCAATTCAGAGGAGGCCCAGCAAACTGCCAGCTCCCGTGCCGCTTCCTCCTGGCTGGATCCTGATTGGTTGGGAGGCTCTGAGTGACGTGGGGCTGTCACACGGTCTGTCAGCAACAGTGCCCGTGGACAGGCCTGCTGAGTTAATGCACATTGTGATGTGCGCACGGAGACGCTTAGACAAACACGTGCACCGAGCAATCATTTCCCTTGCTCGTCCTTTCCATTTTATTTTACTTCTTTTTTAAAAAAAAAAATATTTTATTGATTTATTACAGAGAGGAAGGGAGAGGGATAGAGAGAAACATAGATGAAAGAGACATTGATCAGCCGCCTCCTGCACGCTCCCTACTGCGGATGTGCCCACAACCAAGGTACATGCCCTTGACCAGAATCGAACCTGGGACTCTTCAGTCCACAGGCTGATGCTCTATCCACTGAGCCAAACCGGTTTTGGCATTTTACTTCTTCCTAAAAGCCAGGAGAGTACAACCGCGATGCCCTGTTTTATAACAAGGAAGATTGACTCATTGCACCACCCGGCAGCTCCTCTTTCTTCCCTCGCTTTAGGGAGTCTGGCCCGCTCCCCCTCTTTCCACCTGCAGGGGACGCTGCGGCAGCCCTGCCCGAGCCCAGCAGGGCTGGCAAGCGCAGCCACGTGAAGGAGCTGCCTCTGGGGAGTGGATGGGCTGTGGTCTGGCTGCTTTGGCCTTCGGTGGGTTAGGAAAAGAAGGCCCTGAGGTCGCCTTTCGTGGCCGGAATGGGAAGATTGTTCAGCCACAAATCGGCAAAGCCACCCAAGTCACGGAAGATGATCTGCGCATGACGGTCCTCACACTCAAAAGCATCCCATGAGCTTACTGGGGTTTTTTTCTGACCCATTGCTATGCCCATAACCGGGATGCTTCATGAAAAGCTAGATTGGGGCCTGGAAGCTTAAGAGAGACCATTTTTAGAGTGCTGCTGAATGGTCAGTAGAGGAATATACATTTTACAGAATTCAAGTTTTCCCCAAATAACTTAATCAGAAATCCATCAGACATCATAGAGTAATTCCTGGCTCTATCCCATAAGGTCCTTTTGACTTCATATTCCAAGCTAAGTCAGGGGTGGCGAATCAAACACCATTTTTCCCCCCACCGGATTTCAACTGGGCCCCATAATCTCTGCCTCCAAGCAGGCACCACTGGTTGGTCTGATTTGGCACTCGAGATAAGACTGATTTGCCACTCCTGTTCTGGAACTTTCAGCTCCTTCAAAAGAGGAGTTTATAGAACTTCCCGCCTTTTCGCCTGGCCAGTATTTTTCTTTTTTTAAACTAGGAAGATTATCTGCTTTTCAAAGAGTATGGAAACCCATCTGATTCTGGTGCCTTTTGCAGTGGTAAATCTTCAATCACCTTTCTTCTCTGGTTATCCACTCAGGTTTCAGTTCTTCTTGGGTCAGTTTTTGCTAGGAAATTGTTTCTTTTAGGTTTTCGATTTTATTGCTGTTGAGCTGTAGGTAGTAGAGTCTCTTTCATCTTTAAAGCAATATTTAAACAAAAGAATCTGTGGCAGATACCATATGGCCCCAAAGCTCTGGCCCTAAAGGAAATGTTTGCTGATAAAACCAGTGAAGGCTATACCTTTTCCTCTGAGTGCAGCTTTCACCCCACTTCATAAATTCATGTAAAGCATTCTACTTTGTCTTGCTTCTTAGAAACTTTACAATTTACCTTTTCATTTTTTCTTTTACCAAAGGACTGTTCAAGAGTGTACAGTATTTGAGTTTCCTTTCTTTGCTTAATCCCTTCATCTTTTTCACCCAACTCCCAACCTCCTTCTTCTCCATTTCTATGTTGACTGAAATACGTTCCAAACAGAGAATGTATCAGAAAAATTAAAATAATAATGAAAAAAATTAAAGAGTGTATTGCATAATGTCTACATATAGTTTTATTCACCTTTTGTGTATTCGTGTCTGATGTTATCAGCTTATAGTAAGAGAATGTGTCCAATCCCTATTCTCCTGCTTGATGTAGTCCCTTCCAATCCTTCCTGTCTAGTCCTGCAGACACTGGGCCTTACTACCAATAGAGTTATTTTTTGTTTTTGTTTTCTACACCCATTCCCCTGAACACATTTTTTTGTCACTGAAGATATTTTGAGAATATAATTGTCATGTAACACTGTGTGTAAGTTTAAAGTGTACATGTTCGTTTGATACATGTATATATTGCAAAATGCTTACCACCAGATCATTTGCTAACACAGCTATCATATCACACAGCTGTGAGAATAATTAAGATCTAGTCTCTTAGCAACTTGTAAGTTTATAATACAGTATTGTTGACTATAATCACTACCTGGTGGATGAGATCCCCAAAATATATTTATCTAGTCGTTGCAGAAATATGGAACCCTGGTCTCAGGGTCTCTCCCTCTCCCCTCCCACGTGGATCCTGTGGAAGTGGCACTTACTGAGCAATTCATAGGTGCTAAGGACTGCCCGCTCTTTTACAATCTTAGCCCCTGGGTTTATGACAATCACATGTGAGGGTTGGAATTGTGCCTTTTTTACCAACAAGAAAACTGAGGGCCAGTAAAGTAGATCATTTGCCCGAGATCAAAAAGCTAGCTAGTGGCTGAATTAGGATTCAAACCCAAGTTCTGCCTGCTGCAAAGCCATGCTCTCCATCCTTGTTAGATCCTGCCTCCCTCTCATCCATACTTCTTCTCCAGCACTCCAAACACAGTCTCCTGCTCCCACGTGGGTCTCCCTTCTTGTTTGGAGGAAGGGTCTGCTAGTCTCTCAGAGCAAGTAACCCAACACAGCGTAGATTTTCCCTCAGTGTTTTGTACGAGGACAGTGGGGATAATGACTGCTCTCTTCCCAGGAACAGTGACACCTTAGGTAAAGGTGCTGGAAGAGTGTGATGCTTAACTTCACGGGTGAGTTACTGAGAATGGGACACTAATTCTGTGTTACAGAAGGAGACATGGACAAACTGGGACAGTGGGCACACCGTGTGAGTCTCTGCTATGCCCGGCCCAGGATGGTCTAAGTCAGCTTCTCAGAGGGAAAGGTCTGGGCCATGGACCATTCTTCATGCTGCATGCAGAGCCCATCCTGTGCCACAGGCCAGGTGACTGATGATGAGCTCCTGCAGTATGATGCTGCCCTATTTAGGAGGCAGATCCTGGCACCTGCGTGGGGAATAGACTGTGGTGGAGCAAGGACAGAAGCAAGGAGACCAGGTGCGATAATCCAGGTGAGCAGCCATGGCAGTTGGGAAGGAAGTGGAGGTCATAGGGGGAGTGAAAAGTTGGAGGGGGGGTGTGCTGGGTATCTTTTGAAGGTCTTTGGAAATGAAATGCTCCTTCGAGACAATTGAGCTTAATTCCGCACAGTCACTGGTCATGGCTGTATGTTATTCACGGGGATTTATTAAAATGTGGAATCCATGACTAGAATGTGGTGGCGCCGGGATTTGTGGAAAGACACAATTGTGTCTGGCTTTTCATCTACTCCAACCCCCTGGTGGGCCATCTTCTCAAAGGAAAAACCCCTGCAGGTTCTGGTTGCGCTCTACACTCACACTTCCCACGGCAGGGAACATGCCTTCTCTCCAAGCGCATCCTCTTCCCCTCCCTTTCTCTGTGTCCCTCCTGAGCGCTTGGTAAATGTCCTGGGGACACTCCAAAGCTGTGGGGACCCACGAATGGTGAGTCCTCTCACTGTCACCCTCCAGTGCTCCTGGACCGCCAGGAACCCAGCCGGCTGGCCACCTGGAGACACGCCTGCCGGGCCTGGGCCACCGGCCAGGAGCAGGTTGTGGTGTTTGCGGCTCAGCCAGGGCAGAACGCTGGATCCCCGTCAAGAGAACAGATGTGCGTTATGGACCATCTGACCGCCGAAAAACATTTCCCCATGCCTTTTAAAGGCGCACAATTGCCTGCTTAGGCCAAGGCAATTTGGCATACATTACCTTGTTTATAAACAGGTGGAGAGAGAGAGAGAGAGAGAGAGAGAGAGAGAGAGAGAGAGAGAGAGAGAGAGAGAGAGGAGAGAGGGGGGGGGGGGCGCGAAGGGTATGCAAACAGTAGAAGAGCAAGCCAAGGACCTCAGAAATGCTGCAGAGCAACCTCGGGACATGGCCGAGGAAAGGGCCCAACAACGCATTAATGGCCCGCTGTTACCCTCCCCAGACCAGCAGCAAGAAGCTACTGATCATCTGTTCACTCTCCACTTCAAGGCACGGGTGGAGCTATCTTTCCACGGGGGACAAAAGCTTCCATTCCATTTAAAGAAGCCCGCCCCGCACCTTTCCCTCCCTCCTCTTCCAACACCTACCTATCATCTGTTCTTCTTAATAGCACCTGCTGCTTCTGATCATTTCTCAGAATCCCAAGGAAGTGGCAGCATATTTGTTCTTAAGACACTTAAAATAGAGCTGGGGAGACCAGATGTTTCTTAAGTGAAACACTATTTATGAAACTTTAATTTGAAATAGACCAAACGGCAGAACAACTGAACAACCAGTCGCTATGATGCGCGCTGACCACAAGGGGGCGTGTGTGTGTGTGAAACATGGCGGGCACCAACCACGGTGGGATGGTGGAGCAGGTGAGCAGGGCCACCAGACCAAGGTGGGGCTCCAGTCGCTGTCATCAGGGCAAGCCTCTGTGGTTACTGAAAACTCTTTGCTTCCACGTGCCATGGTCCTGCCTGGTGCTCACACCCACTGCCGGCTCCTGGCGCTGGCCCTGATTGATCGGCGCCGTCAGCAGGTGTGAGCGGTGGCTGCTGGCCTCGATTGCCCCTGAGGTCTTCTCCACCTCCCCCTGCTCATGAGGGGCAATCAGGGCAGCAGCCGCTGCTTCCACCAATTGCTCTGCACTGTCAGCGGGTGCCAGGGCGGCCAGCACTGTCAACATGTGGGAGCGGCTGGGTCAGTGGGTGTGAGGGGGGCTGGTGCCATCAGCACATGGGAGAGCAGTGGTGGAAGCAGGTCTTGAGGCAGACAGGGGACCAGGGGCTGTGGTGGGAGGGGCTGGGCAGGGTGCGGAAGTGGGCCGAGAACCGCCCCTGTGCCCACCGCAGCCTTGGGGCCCCCGTTCTACACAACTGTGGCGATTCTGGCAGAAGAAAGGAGGAAGCAGATTTAGTATGTATGAATGTGTGAAGCCATTTGATAAATGGCCAGTTTCCTACTTCTGGGCATCTGAGCTCGAACAGAAAAACCCTCATTAAGCAAGAAGCGAACGATTCCTTCGAGGACTGGAAGGGAGCTCTTCCTCCCCTCTTCCTTCTGACTCATGTGATGACTCCATCACTGTGTTCCAGAGCCTTAGGCTGCAGTGAGAGCTCGGTCAAGATGTGGGGTTTTTCTTACATGGAATGTTTCTCTCGTTCATTGTGTGAGAAAATCTGGTTAAGAAATTGGTTTGTATATGTTGGATCTTTGGTAAAAAGTAAGTGCCATTACTCAAACACTTGTGATTAGTTCTACTTGTTTAATTCTTCATTTTAAATTCATTGTACTGAGGTATAATTACATATAATAGAATGCCTCTACTTTAAATATACAGTTTAAGGAGTTTTGACAAATGTATATACCCATCATATAACAATCACCTCAATAAACAAACTATTCCCAACACCCCAAAAATTTTCCTTATATACTGTTGCAGTTTCCTCCACCCCTAAATCCTATAAAACCACTGCTCTGCTGTCTGCCATTATAGATTTGTTCTGCTTTTTTATGATAAAGTAGAAATACAATCATTCATTATGTAGTCGTTGGTTTCCAGCTCCTTTCTCTCAGCATGATGTGTTTGAGGTTCATCTGTGTTATTTCGTGCACCAATAGTTCTTGTCTTGACTATATATGACAAACTTACAGCAACATTCTTCTCAAAGGGCAAAAACTAAAACCATTTTTTCTAAGCACAGGAACAAGACAGAGGTTTCTGCATTCATCACTCTTGTTCCACACAGCACTGGAAGTCCTAGCCATAGCAATCACACAAGAAGAAAAAATAAAAGGCACCCAAATTGGAAAGGAGGGAGTAAAATTTATTCGCAGATGGCATTGGAATGCCCTAAAGACTCCATCAAAAAACTACTAGATTTAATAAATGAATTCAGCAATGTAGCAGGATACAAAATTAACACCCAGAAATCTATGGCACTTTTATACACCAATAATAAATTCTCAGAAAGAGAAATGAAAAACACAATCCCATTTATCATTGCAACAATAAAAAAATTTAGATACTTCGGAATAAACCTAACCAAGGAGGTAAAAAAACCTTTACTCAGGAAAATACAGGATGTGGAAAAAAGAGATAGAAGATATAAACAAGTGGAAGAATATACTGTGTTCATAGTTGGTAGAATCAACATCATTAAAATGTATATACTACCCAAGGCAATCTACAGATTCAATGTAACCACTGTTAAAATACCAATGGCAGAAATCACAGATCTAAAACAAACACTCCAAAAATGTATATGGAACCAAAGAAGACCCCAAATAGCTGCAGCAATCTTGAAAAAGAGGAACAAAGTTGGAGGATCACAATACCAAATATCAAGTTATACTGCAAAGCCAGTGTACTCAAAACAGCCTGGTACTGGCATCAGAACAGGCATATATCAACGGAACAAAACAGAGAACCCAGAATTTAACTCAAGCCATTACGCTCAATTAATATTTGACAAAGGAGGCAAGAGCATACAGTGGAGTAAAGACAGTCTCTTCAATTTAAAAGGTAGTGGGAAAATTGGACAGGTACACACAAAAAAATAAAACTAGACCACCAACTTACATCATACTCCAGAATAAACTCAAAATGGAAAAAAAGACTTAAATATAAGTCATGGAACCAATCTTAGAACAGACCATTGGCAGCAAAAGCTCAGACATCTCTCATAGCAATATGTTTACTGATACATCTCCTAGGGCAATGTTGATTTAACTCATTGGATTTTAAAATATCAAATATTAACATTTGAATCCAGGAAATTTAAAAAAATAAGGTCAATGCTGTTAAAGACAGATCAAATTATGGAATATGTGAACAGGCCTGATGGGGTAACTCTGTTGGTTAGAATTTTGTACCGATACAATTGGATACACCAAGGAGCACATACCAATGAATGAATAAATAAGTGAAACAACAAATTGATGTTTCTCTATCTGTCTGTCTGTCTATCTCTTCTCTCTCTCCTCTCTCTCCTGACATTCATGGACTCCCAGTGTACACATTCATGGAAGGAAGAAAGAAAGGAAGGAGAAAGGGAGGAAGGGGAGGGGGCAGGATTTATGGTGGCAACATAAAACAAAACAGAGCTTTGTGGGTATTTCTGCTGTTCCCAGAAGAGCTATCTATTTCCCCCAATTTATTCGAACTTGCTCTAGTTGCCAGGTGGTTCTTTCCTGACATGAAACAGCAACCGGGACTAGAACCAAAAGGTTCTTATCATCCTTCAGTGAAGGCCACGTCTCAGCAGAGGAGGCTCCTGGCTGAGCTCCCATCGGCCGCATGCCTCAGTTTCCTGATGTGTGTAATAGCAGTTCAGGAGGCATCGATGAGCTCCTGCTTTCTAAGTGGCCGGAAACGTTTGTGCGGATCTCACTCACCGCTGCATGGTGACTGCTTATGTTTCCGGGAAGGAAGAGACACACAGCAGCGGCTGACTCACTGCCCTCGGCCCCTGCAGGCTGCTGCTGAGAGGTCGACATTCTCGCCCAGATGGTCCATGGGACCTGATCCCTCTCTGCCTCTGAGCCAGTGGGTGGCAGCACCCTCTGTGCCTGGCCTGGGGAGACACCCCACCCCCACCCCAGGGGAGACCCAGGCAACAGTCCACCCAGGAAACAAGACACAGGGCCAGACAGCACAGACCCCTCCCCACCCCAGTCCTGTCCACATACACATGTCACCCCTGAGGAAATCTGGTCCCCCTCTCCTTTCGCTTTTCCCAAACATTTTTCTCTCTGTCATGCATCCTCCACTAGCACATGTGTCCCCTGAAATGACCAACATAGCTGACTGGCTGCTGGAAAGGGACGATGGGATAAAGAGAGAAACATCAAGGGCTACAAGAACAAAGGGTCTCAGTTAGATGAAGAGTCTGCAACCCTGGATGTAATCACTTAATGTGAGTCGAGTTGTTGTTATTATTATTCGGGGGTTGAGGGGAGCTACCTCGGAGGAGCCCCCTGGCTGACAGGCGTTAGAAAGAGGCCTGGCCACCAGGCTGGCCACCGGGGGCCGCCTTCCTCTCCCTGCTGTTCCTGGAGCGCCAGCCAACTCTCCGCCCATGTGACCGCGCTGCCGGCCAAGACAATTTGAATTAATTTGGGGCCTGAAATTTGGTGGGATGCCGTGCCAAATGTTTAACCGAAATCAAGATGCGAACTTCCCTTCGCCTCCTCGTTCTGTAAATCCTGTCAAAAACAACATAAAAGCCATTAAGCTTGTCTGGCAACATTTGTCCTTTTTGCACCAAGCTCTTCATTGTTCCTGATTCCCTCCTCCTGCTCCCCCCAACCCCACCCCTACACCCCACCCCCAATATCTGTTCTGTTATATTTATGGTCCCTGAGCTGGCCCAGGACACTGTCAGCTTTACTGGCTTTGCCAACTCTAAAATCCCTTTTAGGGACTTCTTTTAGTTAAAGAGCATCCCCATTAATGGGTTTAATGGCCTTTCAATCACTTAGCGTACATCGTCAATGAGGGAGAATCGATTTTCTGAGAATTCCTGCTCGGGGAGGAAAACAAACAGCCTTCCTTCCCGTTGCCATTTGGCCCGCGCACAGACGCACAGACGCACAGACGCACAGATGCAGGGCTCGCGCTGCCCCAGACTCGCCGGCTTTCCTGCAGCAGGACCGGGAGGGATGGCCTCCTCAGCGCCCCAAAGAGGAAGCCTTGCTCCTTCCTCCTGTGTTTCCTTTCTCCCTCGAGGTTGTAACCCACTGGGCTGTGGGGACACCTTGCAGCTGAACTTGGGATGAGGTGGAGTGTTGCTCTCCCTGAAGACTCCTTCCCCAGGGAAGAAGCCACCCTCTTTGGAGAAGAAGCAGACACGCCCCACTGGGGGCTTCACCAGACCCTCTAGGCCACAGCCACGGATGGGAAGAATGGCTGGCATCCCAGTGGCCCCCAGACCCAGGCTTCTGCAAAGAGCCCTGCCCCTCCTCCACAGGCTTGAGTTCCAGAACCTCAAGGCAATGGTCCAACACGTACACTCTCACTGGGGTAACCTCTGATTAGCTAAGCTCTCCCCGGGATCTCTAATTCCATAACTGTCTGTTGGCGACTTTCTGTGTTTAAGACATGTTTGACACCGTGGGAGATACATGCAGGGCCATCAGGAGAATAAAATACAACCTCAGGCCCTGACTGGTTTGGCTCAGTGGTAGAGCGTCGGGTTTTGGACTCAAGGATCCCAGGTTCAATTCCGGTCAAGGGCATGTACCTTGGTTTTGGGCATATCTCCAATAGGGGGTGTGCAAGAGGCAGCTGATTGATATTTCTCTCTCATCGATGTTTCTAACTTTCCCTCTCCCTTCCTCTCTGTAAGAAAATCAATAAAATGTAAAAAAAAAAACAAATAAATAAAAAACAGCCTTGGTTACTCAGGGTTTGTCTCTCCCAGTTAGGGTCATTAGGTGGTGTTAGCTAAAATCCTCTCTCTCTCTCTCTGGGTCTCCTCCCGTCCTTCCCCTTCTTTCCCTCTTCTTCCTCCTCCTCTCCCTCTGCAGCCCTTACCCAAGAATCCTGCACTAAGTCCCCGCATTCTCAGTAACAACGGCTGTATTTTATGGAGGCTGACAGTGAGCCAGAATCCCCTCCTTGGCTCACTGTCAGCCACTGTACACCACCCTCTCCACAATTCTATGTGAGGGCTATTCTGTTGTTACTAACCCCCTTTTTCTAGAGAAGGAAGGCAAGTTTAAGAAAGGTCATGTCATTATTTGCAGAGCCAGACCCATCTGACTTGACAAGCTTTTCACTTCAACCCAACACTTGCTATGTCTCCTCCTGCTCTTTTTAGGGTGCTTTGCTCCCCAGGGAGTCCCACCCAGCAGGTACCCTCCATCGTAAGCTAAGGTAAGTGGAACAGGCTTGCTGATGTCTGGCCACTTAGAATAATATTAATAACCAGGGCCGTCTTCCACCAGTGCCCATCCTGTGCCCAACTCCTTATGTACCCTTTTCCACTTCATCTTCACCACTGCCTCGAGAGATGGGAGAAAAGGACAACGTGAGGTTAGAGATTTGCTCAGTGTCTCACGATTATTAAGTAACTAGAGGCCCGGCGCACAAAATTCATGCAACAGGCTCGGTCCTCACAGCCCCAGCTTCATCTGGATAGCCATTCTGCTGCTTGGTCTAATTAGCACATTAGCTCTTTATCATATGGGATAATAAGGATGAAATTGCTAGCACTGATTGCAGGCTTATTTTTTTTTAAATATATTTTATTGATTTTTTACAGAGAGGAAGGGAGAGGGATAGAAAGTCAGAAACATTGATGAGAGAGACATTGACCAGCTGCCTCCTGCACACCTCACACTGGAGATGTGCCTGCAACCAAAATACATGCTCCTGACAGGAATCGAACCTGGGACCTTTCAGTCCACAGGCCAATGCTCTATCCACTGAGCCAAACCGGTTCCGGCCTGATTGCAGGCTTATTATATGACAAGTGCTGGGCTGATGTTTTTATATCTATGTATTTTTTTAATCCTAACAAGATAGTATTATTTATTGTTTACAGAGGAGGAAACTGAGGCTCAGAGACAAAAGTAACTTTCCCAAGGTTACCCCGCCGGCAAGTAGTAGAGCCAGCATTGACCCCCACAGCCTGTGGCTGTGCTTGTATCACAATGCCGCAGTCACAGCCCGAAGCTCGCATCCTTCATGTTACACCAAAGCCGCCTCCCTCCCCAAAAGCCCTTTGGAAAGTGTCCCATGAGTTTTCCTGAAACAATAGCCCAAGACAAACCTGAGAGAGGGGGTGCTTCGTGGCAGAGCTGTCTCTTCACAAGCTCCTGCAGCACCCGCCTCTCATTTGCATTTGTCCTTTCGCTGTAGACTCCAATTCCCAGGCAGAACACAATTTAACTGTAAACTTCGCCTTAACGAGGCAGCTGTCGGCGGCGGGCAGGCACCGGGCTCAGGTGCGACTCCCAGAAGGCGCCCGCAGCAGCGTGCCAGCCTCGGCGCAGCCACATAAAGTCACCTCCGAGAAATTAGATGCCACTTGGAAGAGGCAGACGCTGCCAGGCCCGCTGGTTGTCAGCTTGGAGCGGCGCAGCGGCTGCCAATCATGACTCAATTACTCCCAGGACTTCTCTCCGGAAGGCCCGCCTGCCAGCGGTGAGAACCGGTGCAGGGAAAACGACCCCATGTCCTGGACCAGGAGCCTTTCTTGGGATGGCATCTCGGGAGGGAGGAGTTCCGGGTTTAATTGGCTTCCCTTCACCGCAGTGTCAACAAGCCATCAAAACGAGAGCTCCCAGCATCCAACCAGCAAGCTAACGCGATTCAACACATGTCATCTGAGCCTCTACTACACTCAGGACAGAATGCTAGGGCCGTGGTCGGCCAACTGTGGCTCGCGAGCCACATGCGGCTCTTTGGTCCCTTAGTTTTTAGCAAAGGCCAGCTTAGGAGTACCCTAATTAAGTTAATAACATTGTACCTACCTATATAGTTTAAGTTTTAAAAACCTGGCTCTCCCCAAAACCGGTTTGGCTCAGTGGATAGAGCGTCGGCCTGCGGACTGAGGGGTCCTGGGTTCGATCCTGGCCAAGGGCATGTACCCTGGTTGCGGGCATGTCCCCAGGGGTATGTGTGCAGGAGGCAGCTGATCAATGTTTCTCTTCTCTCTCATCGATGTTTCTGACTCTCTATCCCTCTCCCTTCCTCTCTGTAATAAATATATATATATATAATTGGCTCTCAAAAGAAATTTCAGTCGTTGTACTGTTGATATTTGGCTCTGTTGACTATTGAGTTTGCCGACCACTGTGCTCGGGGATACTAAAGTGAATCAAAAGCCAATCTCAGCTTGACCTACCCCTACAATTTGGGCAGGAACCTAGAAGTGCCAAGTAGAGTAAGAAAAAATTACCCTTAGCACAGTCTAAGAGTTCAGAGACATCTGTTTAGAGCAGTGGTTCTCAACCTTCCTAATGCCGTGACCCTTTAATACAGTTCCTCAAGTTGTGGTGACCCCCAACCATAAAATTATTTTCGTTGCTACTTCATAACTGTAACTTTGCTACTGTTATGAATCATAATGTAAATATCTGTGTTTTCCGATGGTCTTAGGCGACCCTGACAGCAGTTCTCAACCTGTGGGTCACGACCTGAGGCCATGTAGTCCATGTAGTCATGACCCACAGGTTAAGCCACTGCTGTAGAGCCTAAGACCATTCAGAAAACACAGATATTTCCATTACGATTCATTAACAGTAGCAAAATTACAGTTATGAAGTAGCAACGAAAATAATTTTATGGTTGGGGGGTCACCACGGCATAAGGATCTGTGTTAAAGGATCGTGGCATTAGAAAGGTTGAGAACCACTGGTTTAGAGGCTGTAGTTGAAATGAAGGGAGCAGATGAGATCATTGGGAGAAAGATCATAGGGAAAGATGATAAAATGCCCAGAAGGACCTTTATGCAGAGGCCTAAACCTATGGTGCAAGGAAAATGACAAAGGCATCTACAAATAGAGCCAGAAAAGAAAGTGACAGCTCAGAATCCCAGGGTGACAAGAGGGAGGGATGTGTCCATCATATCCACTCAGACCAGGTTCTAAGACAAGAGAAAAGGCCATGGACCCTGGAGTTTAGGAGGATGCTGACAACCCCAACAAAACAGTGTTGGGCAACCAGAGGTTTGTTCAAGGTCAAGGAGACACGTGGGTTGTGAGGAAAATAACTGGAGAGTATAGGCTGATCTTCAGAAGTGTACTATATAATAAAGAGCTAATATGCAAATTGTCCCCTCGGGAGTCTGACCACTCACAATGATGTGCCCTGACCACCAGGAGGAGGGGTGGCTCAGAATGAAGGAAGGCCCCAGCTAGCAGCTGGCAGCTAGGGGAAGGAAGGCCTCGATCAGCCCTGATTACCAGCCAGGCCTAGGGACCCTACCTGTGCACAGATTTCATGCACTGGCCTCTAGTTTAACAGTATAAAGAAAAAGAGGTGGAGGTCAGTGAGGTAACAGAGTATTGGGCCTGAGGGACATACTTAGAAGGATGGAGGAGAGTCAAGCATGCTTGTAAGTCCTGGGACAAGAGAGCCGAAAGATACAGGAGAGCATGGGTTCCTGATGGAGTGACCTTCTAGAGCAGGCAGGAGGGACCCAGGGCACAAAGGGGGACAAATTCACAGTGGAAAGGTGGAGAGACGTCTCACAGACAGGAGCAAGGAAGGAGGGTAAGAGAGAGTGCAGCCATATTGAGACGGAGAAGGGCATGTTGAAAGAACTTATAACTGGTAATCTTGACTTTGCCATAACAACCAAAGTGATTTCCAAAACAGTGACTGTCCTATCACAATGGTGGGGGGGACTGTGCTAAAACGGTCCTCTTCTGAAGGAAGATGCTAGAGGGTATGGGAAAAGAGTCCCTACATTCATTTTTTACCAGGCAAATTTCCATCTTTTTCTTTCTTGTTGATTTTTTTTATTAAATTTATAATTACAGTAAATTTAGCACTTCAACCTTCCCTGTCTTTACCTCTCCTTAGGAATATCTTATAACCTTTATCTCGGGGATTTGCTTCCCGTTATTACCGTCAACTCTAGAGTCTGTGGGGGCTAATTATTCAGGCTGAAGATTATCTGGGTCTTTCTTAACAATCTTCTCCCCCTCGGACTCCTGGCATCTTAGCCATTTCATTTGCTCGTCAATCCTTCCACTAAATGTGGGCAGGGGAAATCGGGAAAGCTCAAACTCAGGTCAGTTCATTCTATTACTTATTTGGGGGTCTAGCCAAATATTTTAAGATATTACTTCAAATGAGGTTGGGGGCAAACTGATGTTCAAAATTATTTTATTATCCCCGAATGGAACTACCACCCACAATTAATCCTAAAGTCAGAACTATGTGGGGGGAAAAAGACACCCCTAGTGAAGGTCCTGCTGGCAGGGTGCTAAAGAAATAACTCTTGTGTCATAGCTTTGACTCTCTCCTTGCTGTTCACTCTGAGTCTTGCTTTCTCATAGGGTTTATCTAATTTGCAATTTCTATATTGCATTTTCAGATTGGAAGCTAAGAGTTAAAACTGCCAGTATTAACAGATCACTGGCTTTGCCAGTCCCTGAAATGTGGTGCTCAGAAAATTCATCAGCATTATTGGTAGGGCAGCTTTTGATGCTCCATACCCGGTCTCTCTTGTTGACAATGACAACTGGGCATGATCAGATAGTACCTGGTTTCTTTTTATTTATTATACTTTTGGAAATGTGAATTTGTGTGTGTGTGTGTGTGTGTGTGTGTGTGTGTTTCTTTTTGGTTTCTTTCTGAGAAGTGTGTATTTTTTAAAAGATCCAATAGGCTGTGATGTTGTACTACAGTTTTTCAAGATGTTACCATTGGGAGAATATGGATAAAGAATCCATAGAACTTCTCATATTATTGTGAATCTACAATTGTGAATGTACCATTATCTCAAAATAAAAAGTTTAATAATAAAGTTTCCAAGAACTTTTTACCATCATAAAAACAAAACAAAATCTAGCAATGATTTTCACATATTCAATACAATCCACTAAAATGGCTAAAATTAAAGACTGACAACATCAAGTGTTGACAAGGATGTGAATGAACTAAGAAGGTTCTATCCTGCTGGTGGAATATACAACCACTTTGGAAAACAGCTTGGCAATTTTTTATAAAGTTAAACATACACTTATGAAATGACCTAACACTTCCACCCCCAGATTTTTACTCAAGAAAAGTGAAAAACATATGCCCACACACACAAAAAAAAACTTGTGTATAAATGTTGAGTGCACTTTATACATAATAGCTTCAAACTGAAAACAACCCAAATGTCCATCAAATAACAAATAGCTAAACAAATTTTGTTATATTCATGCAACAGAATACTACTCAGCAGTAAAAAGATTAAAACCACTGACACATATAATATGAATGCTTTTTAAGAACATTATGCTGAGTAATAGAATTTACACACAAGAATACATTACTATATTATTCCATTTATTTGAAATTCTAAAACAAACAATGCAATCTATACTAACAGAAAGCAGACCTGTGGTTTCCCAGAGACATGAGGTATCAGGAGGGGAAGTTAACTGCAAAAAGGCACAATGGAATTTTTTTAGGGGGATAGAAATATACAATATCTGATTGGTGGTGGTGGTGGTTATACAGGTGTGTAGGTGTGTGTGTGTGTGTGTGTGTGTGTGTGTGTGTGTTATTTTATATAAAGTATATCTAAATAAAGTTGATTGAGAGGAAAAAAGACACCAAGGACCTTAATCAAATAACAAAAATAAAATGAAGCCTAGCAATAATTTTTTAGTACTTAATATCTTAACTTCCTAATGTTAAAGGCTTGTTCAGCAATCAACAGGTACCCATAGTCAACAGACCCTGGCTTAGATCAGCCAATAGAGGGAACTCTTTTTCAAAGTGAGGCTCCATGAACTCAATGACCTACAAGATTAATCTCTACGCTGTGAACATGTACCATATTTTCCAGCATATAAGACGACTGGGCGTATAAGACGACCTCCAACTTTTCCAGTTAAAATAAAGAATTTGGGATATACTTTCCCTATAACATGACACCCCGCATATAAGATGACCCTGACTTTTGAGAAGATTTTCCTGGGTTAAAAAGTTGTCTTATAAGCCGGAAAATATGGTAACTCTCTTGTGTCTCCACATTTCTCCCCTCTTTATAGATGCAGCCACTTAGCTGCAAGTAAGCGCTCAAATCTCTCAGTGGAGAAACCAACCGTGTTCCCATGGAGAGGCTGGGGATGGGAGGAGTTCCAGACCATCAGGTAGGTGCTTCGGCACCAAAGCCCATTTTCTACTTTTTTTCCTCTCTGATCTTTAGATGAAGCTGGTGATAATTAAGAATGTTTGTAAGTTAGCCCTTCTCTTACCCCCCAGCCCCTACATCAGAGCCCTGCCACAGTGCTGTGCCTGCTCCCCACCCACCCCACCATCTCCGTGGCCCAAGGTGGGGTGATGACTGGTTTTTGCCTGCAGTTCTATAACCTTGAGTCCCAGAGTCACTTAATGTCAGGCCAACCCGAGAGACAGCCTGGCCTTCCAATTCCCTGCAGCCAGGTTCCCAGGATGCTCCATTCTGTCCATTTACAGGGCCATACCCACCCCACCTCACCCCCAAGGGACTCCGTGCTCTGAGTCTGAATGTCCTTGTCACCATCTACTGAGGCCTTCTCAGATTTATGAATTCCATTTCATCCTCAGGGATACCTATCCATTACCAGCTATACTCTGATTCTCAAAGACACTTCTGCAAACCGTTGTTCACCAGAAACCATATTGGTGACACAATTCCAAGTTCTAAGAGGACGAATTCTGAGCTGCTGTAGAGTCATTATCTTTCTGCTGCATCTAGAATTACAGAAACTCTAGAGTCAGAAGATTTTCAGAGCCCACGAGTTTCAGTCTGCCACAGCGGGCATCACTGAGAAATGACCATGGAAGTCCTACTTCTGAATATTCCCAGTAGGGGGCACTCATTACTTTTCAAGATAATTCATACCCTTATTAGCAGATATAATTGCTAAAATCGCCTTTATGTGGACTTCAAATTTATCTCCTGGGAAAACCACCTATTATCTTGGTTCTTACTCTTTTGTGAGGAACACAGAATTCCTTCTTCTGTGCAATAGCACTTTCATGGTTCTAAGTCAGCACCCATGTGCTCCTCTTCCTGCTGCTTCTCTCATTATTTCTTCTTCAGCATGGGGGTGGGGGGGAATCAATTCAATTCAGTTCAGTTCCTACTCAGTTGTAGGCAGCATCCTGAGTGCTTGAGATGCAAAGATGAGTAATATGTGGTTCCTGCCTACCAAGAGTTTATAGCATGAAAGGGAAGGGTTGGAGAGCACTGGGTGAGGCGGGAGAGATGGGGAGCGTATTGCAGGCATTGTAAATAGTATGTGCAAAGGCTCAATGGCACAGCTGGAGAGTATGGGTGCTTGGAATGGGAGTGTAGTAAGAGATGATACTGGAGAAGCAAGCCAGACCCAGATTGTGAAGGACATTGTAGGTCATGAAGGGGGATGACATACTACACTTCTAGTGTTAGCAACATGTCCATGACTGCTATGTGCAGAAGTGATTAGAGAGAGGCCAAACTGGAGGCAGGGATGTCCATGCAGAAGCTACCATGAGAACCAGAGGGAGATGCCCATGGCCTTCCCTCAGCTAGCAGCAGAGGGAATGACAAGAAGTGGATTCAATAGAGAGTGGCCAAAAATATTGACTTAATAGAGTTGGGTGTGGGGGTACGGGAGAAGAGAGTTCAACTCCCATTTTTCTGGCTGGACTGGATGATGATGCTTTGACAAAGAGAACAGGCAACAGAGAAGGAAAACCAGGCACAGAGCAAGGAGCTGGTGAAGGCAGCCCTGCAAGGTTTCAGTCTGTTGAGATGACATTTGGATACGGTTGGTATTTATTAGGGATGCTGGTAAGGAAGCCTTCCTCTTACTCCTCAAAATAGGTACTTAGACTAATTAAAAGGTAAGCTTTTGTTTCACTGTAATAATAATGAAAATGTAACCCAAAAATTGGGAGAAAATATTTGCCACAATATACCTAATGAGGGATTAGTATCTAGAATACTTAAGGAGCTTCTGTGACCTAGCAACAACAACAAAAATCCAATTTAAATATGGGCAAAGAACTTGAATAGACATTTTTCCAAAGATGATACAGAATGGCCAGTAAGTACACGAAAAGATGCTCCATAGCACTAATTATTAGACAAATGTAAATCAAAACCACAATAAGATACCATGGCACACCCATTAGGATGACTATCATAAAAAAGAAAGAAAGTAAATACCGAGCATTGGTGAGGATGTAGAGAAATGGAAAATCTTGTGCACTGTTGGTTAAAATGTAAAACGGTGTAACTTCTATGAAAAACAATATAGTGGTTCCTTGAAAAATTCAACATAAAATTACCATATGATCCAGCAATTCCACTTCTAGGCAAATACCCCGAGGAATCGAAGGTAGGGACTCAAACGTATGTGTGTACCAACGTTCATATCAGCATTATTCACAACAGCCAAAAGATGAAAACAACCCAGATGTCCATTGACAGGCCATGAATAAATAAAACGTGGCTTATAAATACACTGTAACATTATTCTGCTTCCAAAAGGAATGAGTTCTGACACATGCTACAACATGGGCGAATCTCAGAGACTTTATGCTAAGTGAAATAAGCCAGACCTGAAAGAACAAATATTGTAGCGTTGCATTTATATGTGGTATTTAGAATAGCCAAATTAATAGAGACAGTAAAGAAAACAGAGTTTACCGGAGGTAGAAGGGAAGAGATGCTGGGGAGTTATTGTTTAGTGGGTACAGAGGTTCCGTTGAGGATGATGGAAAAGTTCTAGAAACGGATGGGGGTGATGGTTGCAAAACAACATGAATATGCTTACTTCTGCTGAATTGTATACAGGCATGCACTGCGGATGACCTTTTGGTCAATGAAGACTGCAAATAGGATAGTGGTCTCATCAGTCATAACACAAGGCATTACTCACGTGTTGTGGGGATGCTGGTATAAACACCTACTCCACTTCTGGTCGTATGAAAGCACGGCACATACCATTACACACAGTACATGGCAATGATAATACATGGCTATGTCACTGGTTTATGTATGAGACTAGACTTTATTATTGTGTTAGAGTGCACTCTTTCTACCCAGAAAACAGTTTTTATTGTGCAACAGCCATGTTACACTGGCACCAGCCTTATCTATCTCGTGTTTATAGCATCTCTTTTACATCGTCTTCTCTTTGCTTGGGTTGTTTTGCACAGACTTGTGGCCAAGGTGTGTGGTAGGCTGTTCCATCTAGGCTTGTGTAAGTACACCCTGTGACGTCCATACCATCATACCATCATTGTTAGGAGTAGCCTAACAATGCATTTCTCAGAACACATCCCCGAAGTCAAGTGGCATATGGCTGTATTTTTAAATGGTTAAAGTGATAGATTGTATATTGGATCTATTTTACTGCCATGAAAATCTAAGAAATAAAATTAAAAAAAAAAAAAACATGAACTCCAGTTCATAGCTGTGCCAGGTGCTGTTCGTGCATTACTTCAGTGGATGCTCTCAATAAGGCCATGAAGCAGGGATGATCATCGTCCCCATTTGACAGATGAGAAATGGAGGCTCAGAGAAGTTAAGTTCTTCGCCAGTGGAAGCAGAGAGAGAAGGTGGCAGATCTGGGCAAGGAACCCAGAGAGTCGGGCTCCAGGTTCAGCTCTGTAGCCTGCACATCACACGTCTTCCCACTTGACTAACATGTTATGAGCATCATCTGTGCTTGGGTACGGAGAGGACTAAGTGAGGGAGCACGGGACCAGGCCCTGGCCTGGCTGTCGGCCTGTGACTTGGCCTCTTCAAGATGCTGGACAAACCAGGTACACCCAGGCCTCTTCCTCTGACCTTTACTGCGAGAGCCCTGTGGAAGAGTCAGCCCCACTGACAGCCACTGAGATCATAGAAGGCATGTGGCCCAGCCCCTTACAAGTGAGGGGAGTGTTTCCTGTAAACATTCTCTGAGAAAAGGTCTAAAGATGTCTGAGATTATTGTTCTATTTCATCTGAAAGCCTTGCAGTCAAGACTTAGCCCCTCATTTAGCTGGAAATCCTTTGAAGTTACCAAAAAAAAAAAGAACACCTAATGCTGTTGGTGAATCATTGACTAAACCACTTGCACAATCTGGTTTTGGGGGAAATTTTTACATTGGAGGTTTCAAACTGTTAATGTTTTACTAATGTGATGTTGTTTTCAATATATGAACAGATTGAATTACTGTGTCATTAATCAGTCTGTTTTTCAATATTTTAACATCTCTCTCTTTTCTGAATTCTCTCTCTAGCTATAAAAGAGCAACCAGTGTTCCCACAAAGGCTCTGTGTTATTAATATTTATTCAGATCTTACTACATGTAAGCTCTTCACGTGTATTATTTCATCCTCACAGCATCCTCATGTTATAGCCAAAAAAACACACAGAGGCTGAGTAATGTGTCCAATGTCAAGGAAGTGGGCACAGACAGTCACAAAGTTGCCCCGTGATCTTGGGGAACTCTACACTCTTAGGGGCCCCTTTTCTTCATCTGGGAAGCAAGTGGATTGGACCAGGTGATGCGGGAAATGCTCTTCCAGCTGGAACATGTCTATTTCCTGGTCCACGCTCACAGATGACATGGCCCTCCACCAGGGTGTGCCAGGTGGGTGTCCACCGACACCCCTGCTTGAATTACGGCTGCCATTAACGCTGCAGGGCTGGAAAGGAGAGGGGAGCTCAGCAGAAACTGAGTCCCCGAGCTGTTTAGCATTCTTGTGTCCTGCCCCAAACACCTTTGCTCTTCAACTGCACTCACCCCCTAATGATCTCAGTATCTCAACTATCTGAACCAAGTCTCCGAAACAGCCTCATAAATGAAATCAAGAGACGCAAAGACTCCAGACCAAGGAGGAGGAAGGGTTGGAATTGATATGCTCATTATACTTCCCTCTCTCTTCCTCTGGAGTCACCCAAAGTCTTCTCCCTCACCACAGCGTTTCTAACGAGCCTGGATAGTACAGTGGTGTGCTGGTAAGTGGTGTGCCTGGCTAGTATAGTGGTGTGCTGGTAAGTTCTCCAAGAAAACAAAATGGCCCTGGTGGGTAGCATCTGCTAAATTCTATGGTTTAAATATCTCCAGGCTCATTTCAACCTACTGATATCAAGTCCCTGGACACGAAGCTGGAAAGGCCTCTGAGCCAGAACTGCCTGCCACCGGCACCACTGAGCCTGGGTCACTGTACCATCTCATCGGAAAGCTTTGCAGCTGGGAGTATTGTTCTTTCATTGTTCATTCATCCAGGCAAATATCTTTGTAAAATTAAGCTGGAAATAGGAATAGGGTAGCTTTTAAATTCTTTCTTTATTACAATTCAAATGCCCTATTGAGTTTATTATAAAATATTATTTTTCCAGAACTTTTCCTCGGGAGTTTCTTGGGACTAAACAGGTGGAATGATGGCTTTTCTACCTTCAAACAATTCACTTACCCAAACCAGATTAAACAATTTGCTTCTCTTGGGTTAGTAATTCTCATTAATAGTCTAAGCATTGGGAGCAGAATAGACTTGCCTACAAAAGCCTAAACTGCTTTTTTATAGAAAGTTTATAAAAAGCAATGCAAAAGGGAAAAAAAATACCTCTAGAAAATGTTGACATAGACATAAGCCATTTGTAATAGTTTTTCTCTACATTGGTATATTCAAGGTACATGTGGGTCATAAAGAGTATGGACTCTGGAACTTAACTACCTAAATTCAAATCACAGTTTCACTACTTATTAGATGTATGATTTGAAAAAATTAGTTAACCTCTCTGTGCTTTAATTTTCTCACTGTAAAATAAGATTCATGATAATAATAGTAGCCGTTGTGAGAATTGAGTAAATATACATACAAAACCTAGAATAACATATAGGGAATTCCCTATAACTGTTGGTAGTTATTGTCAAACACAATTTTGAATATTGTCTAAGCATATCTTTCCAACAAGATGGCACAGTCTTCAAAATCTTGTTGCAGTCCCCATAGTGCCTAGCACATAGTATGAATTTAATAAATCCTATATAATAAAACCCTAATATGCAAATCAATTGAATAGTGGGACAACCAGATGCTATGATGCACATTGACCACCAGGGGGAAAACGCTTAATGCAGAAGCTACCCCCTGGTGGTCAGTGCACTTCCACATGGGGAGCACCGATCAGCCAGAAGTCAGGCTCAGGGCTGACAAGCACAGGGGCAATGGCAGGAGCCTCTCCCACCTCTGCGGCAGCGCTAAGGACCCCTCAAGGAGTGGGCCTAAGCTGGCAGGGGGACATCCCCCGAGGGTTTAGGAAACACACACCCCAGTGCACGAATGTCATGCACTAGGCATCTAATTCTTATAGAATAAGCAAATGGAGTAACTAATTGATTAAATATGGTTGGATCAATATAACTCCAGAATATTGAGTCTCTGGATCCTGGACACATTTTATGTCTCCATGAGCCTCTCTAAAGGCAAGGAGAATAACAAGAATAAGTACTTGGAGTAATTTGTCAGAGTTGTTAACATGTATTTCTGTTGAAGAATGTTTACTAGATATAAACAAGAAAAAATGAAAACAACCTAAATGTTCAACCACAAGGTGAAGGTTGAATAAATTATGATATAACTACTAAATATTTATGTTTTTAGTAAATATTTATTAGTATGAAAATAATGCCCTAATTGTAATATGTGAAAAAGCAGCATATAAAATGGTATAAACCATATAATTCCAATGTTTATTTTTTATAATGTGTTTGTATTAAAGGATAAATTTTTTAAAAGACAGAGACTTACCAGAAATATGCAGAAATCATAATAGTAGCCATCTCTGATTAATGGGACTTAGGGTGATTTTTTTTCTTGATATATATATCTTCTGTATTTTCTAAAAATGATAAAAAGAAAAGATGAAATAGGTCTGGACTATCAACCAGGGAGTTAGTGGCTCAGGAATGTGCATAGATTCTATGTACATAGATTCACATACCTACCCACCTCTGAGCACTCCTCCACACATCCACCCAGGCTGATTGGCCACCACCCATCTCCATCACCTTCAGAATCTGAAAGTGTCCCAAACCTGACATGACAGCATAATCTACGTTTTGCAAATATGACTCCAATATCCAGCGATTTGGGAGCACCAATGATTACCTTAATTTTTCACATTCCCTTCAGATATCTAGTATTGAGTAAACACAGTCAATCTTACGTAGAAATATTTCCACTATTAAAATCCAAGCACATTTGTGTTATCTCCTGCCCTTGAGGTACCTGATACAAGGGAGGAGTGATTGAGTACCTGACTGATAAGGCTGAGCAGATATGTCTTTTGAAATAGGCTCTAGGAAAAGCCCAGGTTCAGGTGTGGGAGACACATTAAAATCTAGCTAAAACGGGGGAAAAGACATGTCTCAATTTAGCAAAGTGTGACTTCTAGGATATTTGCTTAATAAGAACCATTTTATTACTCTCAAATCCAAATAGACTTGAAGCACACTATTGTGAATGTAAATTTAGGTAGCAAGTATATAGTTGGCTAAGAATTATCTATAACAATAAAAGGGTAACATGCTAATGAGACCAGATGTCTTCTGGATGTCCTTCCTGATAAAGCTGGGGCTGGAGGGAAGCCAGCCTGGGTCCCAGGTGCCTGACGGCGGCTGGAGGAGGGAAGCAGCCAGGGGAAGGAAGGCCTACTCTTGCACACATTTTCATGCATCGGGCCTCTAGTTTATAATAAAGAGCATATCAGTCAAGTATGACAGAGTCCTTTTGATGTGCTTAAGACAATGTATTCAAAATAATAAAAGGCGACTTAGTCCCTTCGGTACTGCAATGTTTAGCAATCTTATTTTATTCTTAATTTGCTTACATCCACCTCTCAAGGCAATTCCAAGTCAAAGTCTATCTAAACTTTAGATTCTAAAGCATCATAAATTTCAAACTGCTGAGCAAATCGATAAGGTTTTATGGCACATCTTTTTAAAAAAGGAGTAAGAGGCATAATTTAAATACAGAGGGAGACATGCACAAAAGTGAGTTCTGTCTCAGCGCCTTCACTGGGATCAGGAGCCAAATAAATGTTTGCTTGTCACTCATGGGAGAAATCTCAAAACAGGGTGCAGCGTGGGACACAATCAGTTCACACAAGAAGAAACAGGACTCCGTCCCAGGACCCACACCTTTACCTAAAGATCCAAACCTCCATCCCAGTGCACTGACCCAGAATGCCAGAGGTCCATCCCAGAAATGAGACCACTTTACAGGGCACAGCCCTACATTCTGAGCACAGACCTCCAGCTGGGACCCAGACCTCCAGCTGGGGATCAGACCTACATCCGAGTCCCAGACCATCATGGTAGAGCCCATAATTCTATCCCTGGGGCTGAACTTGAGAACGGGAAACAAATGCCATTTTCAGAAACCAGAACTCCATCCATCGTCCATCCCATGAATGAGACCTCCCTCCAGGGCACAGCCCGCTCTCCAGGGCCCAGACCTACATCGGGTCCCAGACCTTCATGCCAGGGCCCAGAAGTCCATCTAGGGCTCAGATTTCAGACCCTGAATCCAGTCCTATATTCATGGCCCTTTCCTCCAGGACTCACCACTCCACTTAGGGCCCAGAACTCCATCCTAGGACCCAGACCTTCCTCCGGGGCTCAGACCTACATCCGGGTCCCAGACCTCCAGGTCAGGGCCCAGAAGTCCATCCGAGCGTGTAAGAGACAGCTGATCGATGTCTCTCTCTCATCGATGTTTCTAACTCTCTATCCCTCCCCCTTCCTCTCTGTAAAAACTCAATAAAATATATTAAAAAAAAAAAGACTATGGGTTTTACCCATGACCTTTAGGCAGGAAATTATAAGAACAGAAATTTACATGAGACAAACAGGTAGAGGCTGCTTCAGCTAACAGTGCTTCTACTAAACAGTGAGTGATGAGCTCAGACCTTTTAGAGCAATGAAGGTTGACCAGCCTTCTGGTATCCTGTCCACCTCTTTCTATGAGTGAGACAGTGTTTGGTCTCCAGCACACCAGGCTTTGCAAATTCAGTTGTGCTAAACAGCTCTGCCAGGGTCCCAGCTCATGGTGTACCCCAGGAACCTAGAACCCAGCATCCCTCACCTTGCCCCCCCCACGCCCCGACCTCTCCCTCAGTGAAGACACAATAACACCAGCCCTGCCAGCATTGCCAGCCGGGCCACTGGACAGCACCCAGACCTACACTGAGG
Source organism: Lasiurus cinereus (assembly GCA_011751065.1). NCBI lineage: Eukaryota > Metazoa > Chordata > Mammalia > Chiroptera > Vespertilionidae > Lasiurus > Lasiurus cinereus. Next base: position 2,116,668 of record JAAGEH010000307.1, read on the forward strand.
GCCCAGACCTCCGCCCTGGGCCCAGACCTCCAACCAGGACCCCATCTCCATCCCAGAACTTGGACCTCCATCCGAGGACCCAGACCTCCATGCCAGGACTCAGACCTCCATCCCGAGCCCAAACCTCCATTCAGGGCCCAGATCTCCATCCAGGGGTGTCCCAGCTAGATCCCAGACTTTGGCTGGTCCTCAAAAACTCTGCTGTGACCTCTTATCTTGGAATAGCGCCCCCCCCATCTTCCCGTGGCAGAGGGCTCTCACAGGCCCCTTCCTGGGCTCCCCATCGTCACATATCTCCAGAGGCCATTGTGGGGCCAGGCCCACCTGTGTGGAATGTTCAGGAGACTGTGCTGTTTCTAGAAGCCAGGCTGGAATACCCCAGGACCAAACAAACCCAGCCAAACTCAGCGCAGGACTGGGAGCAGCCCAGCCTGGACCCCTGAGACTGAGTCAGCGTGCCCCCTCCCCTGACATGGTTGCGTGTCAGTGTCTCTCAGCCCGAACGGGAACCAGGGCAGAAGGGACGGGGCAGTCGGGGTGAGTGAGAGGAAGCAGATGAGAGAGCCTCACTCTCTCGGAGCCTTGGAGGAGCCCAGCAGAGGGGGCGCTGGCAAGATGTAAGTTATCAAAGGTGCTAGTCAAATAGTTATCAGTTAAATTAAAAAGAAGAAGAAGATGAAGAAACAGGAGGGCTTCATCAGCTCCTGAAATACTTTAGGGAAGGAAGTTGCTAAAAAAAACTATTTGCCTGAACCAAAATGTGTTGCCTCTGTGAGAGCGTCATGAATTTCCTGGAAAAGACTGATTTACCTCACATTTGTTAAGTGCCCCTTCATCTCCTCTGCTTTCTTCTCTCCCACAGCACATGCCACTCACTTCTTTCCTCTTGTTATTGTCCGTCTCCCCAAATTAGCATGCCAGCTCCATGATGGAATGGATTTTGGGGGTGAGGTGTGCGTCTAGTTTTTGTTGTTGTTGTTTTGCCATGTATATTTAGAATATATCAGGACATTGGAGATGCTCCCCCCCAAAAAAAAATATATTTGTTGAATGACTCAAGCTCCCTCATGATTAAAGCGCATCCTCCTGAGCTATCTATCCGTGGTGAAGTGCAAGGAGCACCGGATTCAGAGTCCCCAGTAGCACTTTGCTTGGCTCCCAATAGACACTGTTGTAACGATAACCCTCCAGCTCTGTGAAATGGGGGTGAGAGTTTCTTGTGGAAGCAGCTGTGGCATCTCGGTTCCTCCGTAGCTCTTTTTTCCTTATAGCTGGTGCTCAGGGGCCTGAGACAAGGCAGGAAGGATCCTAGCCACACAAGACAGCGGAAGAAATCACTCCTGTCTCACAGGAGACAGGAATCTGGGGAGAAGTGTATGTTTTCATTCTGTCTTGTCGCCCTGCCAAGTCAAGACAGAGTTTGAGCCGAGAGGCAGGCGAGGAGGCAGCCAAGTGGAGCCGGGGAGCGGGCCACCAGCTTCCCAGGTGACAGGTGGAAAGCAGTGCCGGTCTCACTTCAGCGGCCACCTCGAACGGAGAGACGCCCAGCTGTCAGGGGAGGCCCTTGATGGAGCTCTGGCTCTGAGTTCTAGTCGTTCTGTCTCAAGGGCATCCAGCCCCAGGGTTCTTGCTCTGAGGTTGTGCTTTGTGTTCTAAGATGTAGAGCCTTCTGCTTCTCTTTCTGTGCAAAGCGTTAGATTCGGGGCAGTGGGGGACCAGGGGGGGTGGGCTTGCTCGTCTTCAGAGTGCAGCCCCATCTGCTTTAGTGGGAGCAGGGCAAGGGCACCCCTGAGCAGATCCACTGAGTGTCCAGACAGCTCGGGTCCCTGATGTTTCGTCCCCAAACACAAAGAGACCAAGAGCAGCAATTGGGCTGGTGGTTTCCCATCTGTGACTGACATGGAAACCGGCCGGGGCTGGTTCTAAGGGCCCAGATGATGCCATCAGGTCCCTATTTCCAGGTGAGCAAGCTAATTCCTGTAGGTCCTGCCCATCGAGGTTCCACTCCCTTCTCCCCTCTCCACATTTGGCCCCGCCCTGCAGGAGAAGCTGTTGGAAGGGGTGGCCCGTGGAAGTGACATTTCAAATCATGTGTCTCAGATGAAGGAGAATTGAAAACTCGCCGTCGTTTCCTTTGCAGTCCTTTCCATCCAGGATGGCACACAGCTGCTCCAAGCCCAGTCCTGACGCCTTCCCCATGCACCATGTCACTGTATGTGTGACTGTGTCCCTTCAGGGCAGCCCAGCTGAACATATCCACCTGGGATCCTGCCAGCAGCGCTTTCGAATGCATCACCTGGTGGAGCCAGTTGCCTCAGCAGGTACCATGTGGCACTTCTGGGTGGGATAATTCGACAAGAAGATGCTGCTCCTCCTGCTATTCTCCTACTTTGGGCTCCAAGACCAATACATCAAGTCCCCTCCCGTCTTCTGGGAAACACGGCCCATGATCAGTGTGTGGACCTTCATGGCTGGGAAAACCCAAGCCATGGCGTGGACCAGGCGTGAGCCGGAAACAGAGCATTCCAGAAGGCGTTCAGTTTACCATTGTCATTCAACCAACCAGCAGGGCTGGGAGCTCTGTGGAATGTGAAAGGACATGTCAGACCCAGCCCTTCACCCACTTTTCATGCAGTCAGGAGACAGCCATGCTCGTATCCAGGGAGGCCCACGGGCAGTGCGTAGAACTGTCAAACACAAAGGCTCTGAGGACGAGGAGCGCTCTGGGACTGAGTGAACTTCCTGCGGGCTGGGCTGTTGGGGAATCACGGGGAAGAGGTGGCTTGGAGGGGAGGAGAAGGCAGGAGCAGCAGAGAGGTGTGGGGAGAGCTTACCCAAATATGACAGGAGAACTGTCCGTTTTCTGTCCTTCTTCTCAACCCAAATGACTGAGACAGTCACTGGCTGATTTGGGAACCCAGAAGGGCAACTTTTGCATGGGGGGTGGGGGGGTGTTTCTACTTCCATCCCTTCCCCCCCTCACCCTGTCCCCTCAACCCCGACACTGTACACACCCAAGGCAGCACACAGGCTGCTGAATTACATCTCTTAAGGCAACTCCAGACTTACGCCATGAGCTGAACTTCTGTCTCGCACTATGGAGAATTTCTGGTGACACTTTCCAGTCTTTGCACGGTGTCTTTATGATGGAAACAAAAATCACTTTGTCCCAGGTTTTTCAGGTTCCCCAACCCCACCAGTACTGTTCCTTTAAATTCACATCTTCTTTTCTATTTCACACTCACCACCTTCTCCCAGGCATCCTTAGCTCTGGGGCTCCCTCCGAGGAGATTGCCACGCTGTCCCCAGCCACTCTGTACAACTCACTCACTAAAAGCTTTGAAAACGGGCCTGCACCTGGACCCATTCGTCCCTTTTCTCAAACTGCAACAGAGCCTAGCTTTCCTCTGCTAGCCCCTCTTTCATCTGTGCAGACAACGTGTGCCTGGGGGCCTGCTGGATACTGGGGAGAAGCAGCTACACACAAGCCAGCGCTTGAGGCCCTGCGTGGAGCTACGGCCTTGTTTGTTTCTTCCCTAGATCCAGAGTCTTTTTTTATTTTATTTTATTTTTTTATTTTTTGGCTTTTGGACAAGATATGTCTGTAGTAGTCTCAGAGGAAATATGTAATATCTCCTGTCTCATAATAAAATAGAGCCCATTGACTATGCCACAGACACCAAGTGACAGGTGTAGACAGAACGGGAAAAGAAATTCTCAGACACGGCGCCTCATCTCACGAGCCTCAGGGGTACAGTAGGGCGGGTGGGGTGGGAACACACAGCCGGGAAGGGAGAGGAGAGTTCGTCCAAGCATCACATCCGGGCTCTCACTTCCCCAGAACCACACCCACCAAGCAGCTCTGTGGATTTCTCCTCGTTTCCGGTAGATTTATTTGGACAGAATGGGCTCTGTGGCTGAAAAAGTTTCAAAAGCACTCGTTTTCTCAAATTTCTATATTTAGTCTGGAAATATTCCAGACGAGATTTTTCCCCCCATATTCCCTTTAAGTCCTTTTTCAGGATTTCATTTAATTCTCTTAAGCTTTTATGTTTAACTAATGGGCTGTAGTAATACCTGATATGTGATGGGTGTGTAATGAATGGGCAGTGATAACATGGGTGTAATAAATAACCGAATCTCCTAGACCATGCGAACGTGCTAGAAGCTAAAAGACCTAAACAATTTTTGCACAATAAGTAAGGGGAGGAGGGGGGGATTGGTTTAGTTAGAAACGTCTCAAAAGCAGCAACAAAAACTTAAGCAGTTTTAAACAATTTGGCATGACTTCTACATGGTGTCATTTGGTATTTATTTAACATTTCCCAAGTCCCTGCAATAATAATTCCTTTCCTCTCTCTTTATCACCTTGAACCAAGCCATTGTACACCCAAACTTCTATGATTCACATACCATCATTGGGGTGATTTTTCTAACAGTATTTACAGCTCATTTGTAGTAGTAAATATTTTATTTAAATAGGTTTCCTGTTTAATTTAAAGTTACTCTAAAAGAAAACTTTATATCACTACCCATAAACAGGAGACCAGAAACACTTGCCAAAAACAAAGGTTAACTGTAACGATCCTACATAATAAAGAGCTAATACAGTGGTATCTTGAGATACAAGTGCCCTAACATACAAGATTTTTGAGATACGAGCCGTCGAGTGAGCAATTTTTGTTTTGAAATATGAGCAACGTTTGAGATAGGAGTAATCTCGCGGATCAGCCGGCTGCACACGACCCACCAGTTTACCGCAACTCGGGCGTCTCATAGTTTCCCACGCCTCAAGGTTATGGAATGAATTAAACTCGTATCTCAAGGTACCACTGTATACTAATTAGACCGAACAGTAGAAAGACCGTCCAGACGACCTTATGGATGAAGCTGGGGCTAGGAGGGCTGGCCATGGCAGCCAGAGCGGCGAGGGCTGAGTCCCTTGCACAGATTTTATGCACCGGGCCTCTCGTAAATTTATAATAATGAAAATTGTAACTATTTTTCTATCTGTATACCATCTCAAATCTGCTTTGGGCCCAAAAGGGGTATGGGGACCTATATGGAAAACACTGTTTGCTCAGACCACCATGTACTCGGCGAGGCAATTAGAAAGCAAATACAGCTGGGTATGTTCCCTCCCAACTCACCTTATAGTCCCACACACCCACATTCCCCAGTCCCCTCTACGTACTTGCCTTTCTTTCTCTCAGCTAGCTGATAATAGTTGATCATTATTAAGCTTACTAATCTCCTAATTTTGCACACTAATAAGATACTACTAACTCTGCAAAACTCAAATATCAGAACTCTGTTGGAATTTTAGACATAATGCAAGCAAATTACACCATTCAATTCAAATCATATACATTAAATGATTTACTCACCACCTACTCATACACTAGCCCTCATGCCTTCCCACAAGCTCATATTTAGATTTTTCTCAAAATGGGGAAATTTGCCCAAGATGAATGAAAGAGTAGGATAGGACAGATATGGTCTTTTCAGATTATGATGCCATTCTAGAAAGAGAAATATGGGTCAAATACCTCACCAGAATATACTTCATTATAATTCCACCTGTAACTATATTCTCCCCAGACTCACTAGGAAAGAGGGGGGGGGGGGAGTTGCTATAGGGTCTACATGGTGAGCCCGTATCACTGGTGACAGTTGTCATTGCATTTACTCTCTTTCACATTCCAGAATTCTCCCATCCCTTGCTGCTCCTAGGGACTTGGATCAGGTCTCCTGGGAAGCAGACCCTGATATGAGATTGTGGGTAGAAGGTTCATGGGCGAGTGGACCTGGGAGCCACCCCGTGGGGCCCCGGGGAGCAGAACTGAGCAGGAGGGGCTGTGCTATGGTCACAATAGAGGGACTAGGATGGCCCTTCAGAGCTGGACCAACTGAGGCAAGAGGATTGGGCCTTGTATCCTACACACTAGCCAATGATAGGATGCAAGTTGCCCTGGGGTGGGGAAGGGGTCATAATCTTGGGCAGGCAGCCTTCTTTGGCCAAATGCAGTTCTAGGGGAGGGAGTCAACGGCACGCCCGCAGAGGCAGCACTCAGGCAGTGCGGGAATGAGACTTCAGTCCCGAGGAGGGTCTGGGCAGAAGCCTTGGGCCTCCATGCTAGGGGCTGGCACCCAGAGGGTCTTTGCTCTTTCCCATGGAGTTGGAGTCCTCCCTGGCCCTGGGCACAGGTGCCTGGTGTTCTGCTCTCCCTGGTGTCCACTCCATGTCGGGCATGGTGAGGAGCCAGTCCACATTGGCCCCCAGGGGAAAACCCGCATCGTCTTCAATATGGCTGACCGAACTCAGTTGCCATCAGGCCTGGTTAACTGACCTTCCTCCCAATGGGACCAGAAGTCCTAGGAGGGCCCAATAGAAGGCCCAACAGGGCACCTGATAGCCTTCAGTGAGGGCCACGTGACCAGAGCCAGCACCTCCTCCCAAATGTTGGATGTTCGGACACTCCCAAAGGGGACATCATCCCTGTGGGAGTGCGGGGGGAG
>JAAGEH010000307.1:2128186-2199829 GCA_011751065.1 Lasiurus cinereus
TAGCGTGGACCATGGAGTCTACCTTTCTCTGTTCCATTTGCTGGTCTTCCTGTGTTTTACTCTGGCCGGGGGTATATTTCGCAACTAGCTGTTAGCTGTCATGTTTGTATTGAGATATACAATTTGTTGAGCATTTTTTCAAATATATTTTTTTTATTGATTTCAGAGAGGAAGGGGGTGGGAGTGAGAGATAGAAACATCAATGATGAGAGAGAATTATTGATCAGCTGCCTCTTTCACACCTCCTATGGGAATACAGCCCACAACCTGAACATATGCCCTGACAGGAAGTGAAACCATGACCTCCTGGTTTATAAGGTCAATGCTCAACCACTGAGCCACACTGGCCAGGTACATGTTTGAGCACTTACTGAATACAAGCTCTGTTCCAGGCAAAAGAGCAGATAAAGGATTGAATCGGACAGGGGCTCTTTACTCGAGAAATAAATAATCCAGAAGATGAGATGACACTGCCTCTGAAGAAGTTTGCTCCCTATTTGGGTTCCCAATGAAGCATCGACTAGTTTGTATTTGGAAGGTGATTAAAGCAGTGATGTGCTGGCATGTTTACCAACCAGCTCACAGTGTTTGGGGAAAGAACAGGGGGGAAATGCCTATATGTGTGTGTACATAGATTTATTATAAATTTTACTCATTTGAAGGATGCATAACACATAATCCTATATAATAAAAGCCTGATATGTTATGGCCGCTCAGCTGCTTGCTATGATGTGCACTGACCACCAGGGGGCAGATGCTCAACGCAGGAGCTGCCCCCTGGTGGTCATTGCACTACCACAGGGGGAGCACTGCTCAGCCAGGAGCCCAGTGCAGCAGTGGTCAGACACCCCCCGAGGGCTCCTGGACTGCGAGAGGGCACAGGCTGGGCTGAGGACCACTCCCCCTCCCCCCACCGCAAGTGCACAAATTTCCTGCACTGGGCCTCTAAATTTATAAATAACTACCTTATAAATAACAATAAATAAAACTTCACTGTCATTCCACACAGAAAGCTTTTGCCAATGTTTTATGAACTCATGTATCCATACCCATCTCAGTTTGCAAGTGATGAATGAATGTAGTTCCAACATGAACAGCGGTTGATATTTTCATTTACATTAATGAGGAGGACAAAAGTGAAAAACGAAGACATGTGTCAGAACCATATTCGCTCGTCAATGACACGAGTGACTTCTTTGCCGAATCAGATAATGGTTTGCGAATACGGGCAGAATATTTCCTCCGAGGTTTGCACCAGTCGCAAGGCAGCAGCCATAGACGTGACACCCTTTTAAGTTTCATCTGCATTATTACCATTTTCTCCATCACTTTCTTAAGTCTAGATAATCAACAGAACAATAAATCAAGTGCTGGTTTGCAGCACGTGCTGGCTGCTGTGGTGTAAATATGCCTATCCTCGTCAATTTCAAGCTACCGAGATGACGTCACTGAACACGGAATTGGGATAAAGCACGGGATAGCCCACCGTTGACTAGGATGTCAACCCTACAGAGACCATGGCAATAACCTCAAGAGCACAGATAATAATAAAGCACAGTAAAAGAGTGAGGAATTGGTGACTTCAAGTATTTATCTTAGTTTTGCATAAAATCTATTTAATTGTACCTGTTCTAGGAGTTTTCTTCCCAAATTCCAGTAGGTTCTTGCAGATCCACCCCATCCTTTCTGTGGGCCACTTCTCAGCATGTGTTACCATTTGGTGCGCTGCATTCCCAGAGAACGCTCCCTGCCACACCAGCATCTTCTCTCATCTGACCTCCCTGGACCCCTCGAGGGCCTCTCTCATGACCCAATAGGAAGTGCGTCTATTCATCCCCTGAAGGCCTCACTGTACTCTAGAGAGCTTTGTTACTGAGTGGGAGCTTGCATATATTTTTATTCTAGAATATTTTTCCTCTTTCTCTCCTCTCCTTCCTGTCTCTGCATCTCACAATTCCATTATGTGTCTGATTCTTTCAAAAAGGGAAGAGCAGCGTTAATACCGTTGCTGATGGGAGCCTTTCTCCGAAGCGATTGTGTTCTTCTCTGTAACGCGGGAGAGCAGGGCTGAGAGAGGCAGAGCTTGGAGGGAGGAGTGGGGCGAGTCAGTCACATCACAGCAGATGCCAGGGTCCTGAGCCACACTCCATCACCCACCACCTGCCTCATCCCACCCCAAACCTGAGCTATGACTTAAAATGCATAACCCTGGGCCCCACCCCCAGCCTGCATTTCTGGGGTTAGAGGTCAGGAGTTTGCTTCTCAACAAACTCACTCATGCTCAACATGGGGCCACTGACTTGGACCCTCTACCTGGAGACCACCTGACTTCTGGGAGTGAGTTTTCACATGGCAGGTGAAGATAGCTTTGATTGGTTCTCAGAGGATCAGGCACCTGCAAGAGTAATGAGAAATGAGTAGTAAGGAATGATGGGTAATTCTATTCATAGGCCAGAATAGCAGAGCAAAGTCAGGGAAGCTAGCCTCCGTGACAGGAGAAGGCAGTAACGAACACCCCGACATAAAACGAGAGTGCAGGCGGCACCATCTAATGCCATCCCACCGGGAACCGCAGACCGCACCCCAGCATCCCCTTGTCGCAAAGCCCACAGGATGCAGCCCGCACTGGCCAGGGCAGAGCCTCTGCCACGCTGAGTAGGACCGGAGAGAGCGAGACGATGATTTTGAACAATAACAAACAGCAACGAAAAGCCCGCGTGGCAAACATCACTCACGTTTCCCCGCCTGTTCTGGTGATGCAGACTGACAGCCCCTTTAATATGAAGTAAATCAGGCAGGAGAAGGGGTGTCTGGGAGAACAGACAGCTTGAGGCTGAGTGGCGGGCGCCTTGGGGACGCGCGCTGTTTGCATTTGCCTCGCAGTGGCTCACCTGAAAGGGTGGCAGGCGCTCTGAAGGCGGCGGGGTTGCGTTTTGAACCTGGAGCATGCGTGTGCAATACGCGTGCTCCGGCTCCTTATTCCAGGGGACCCCTCCTGTGGGCATGAGTGCAGGGCATGCAGACCCTGCAGATACAAGAGGCCCTTTCCCTCTCTTCCCCCTCCTTGGGGTAAAAAGGCATTTTGTCTAATAGCTGGTCTCTTAGTTAGCCAGGCCCAGCCAGCCATCTCACACTGGCACATTAGAGTCTGGTCCTTTCTCACCAAAAACACTGGCTGGCAATGAGCCACGTCACCTTTTCAAGGTGTGGTCAGTGGACACCTCTGTCAAGTGCACCCCTGCCCTGGCCCAGCCTGCCAGATGCTGAGGTTCCTTTGGTTAGCTGTCTCCTTGGGGTGTCCTGGACCGCCCAGTGTTCATGGGTATCCTGCCAAGCAAATGCCAGTGCCCATCTGTCATGAGACGCCCAACGTCGGTTTCAACATCTCCCCTGGCACCGGAGGAAGTATTTCTGCTCATAGGCGAGAAAATGCTGGAAAGGTATGGGTGAACCAGGAGTAAGCCCGCAGGGAACCGGAGAACACAGCGGCAGGCAAGCACAGGAAACGTCCCCAGGGCATGAACTGTGTCTTCGTTCCAAAGCCCCGCACCCGCCTCTCTTCCGCCAGGGGCCCCTGCCCCGCCTTCGCATTACCAGGCGCAGGCTTTTTTTTCCAAAATATATTTTATTGATGTTTCACAGAGAGGAAGGGAGAGAGACAGAGAGCCAGAAACATCGATGAGAGAGAGACATCGATCAGCTGCCTCCTGCATGCCCCCAACTGGGTCCCCTTGACAACTGGGTACATGCCCTTGGATTGGTTCTCAGAGAATCAGGCACCTGCAAGAGGAATGAGAAATGAGTAGTATGGAATGATGGGTAATTCTCTTCCTAGGCTTTGGTTAGGCTAGGCACAGGCATTTAGTCCGAAGATTTGAAGTCCTGGCTCCTGCTGACCTGGCTCTTTGACCCACTAACGGATACTGGCTGAGCATCGGCGACCGGGCGGCCCCCTGGCTGCTGGACTAGAGCGATCAATGATTCGGACAAAGCTGCTCTCCACGTGGAATTTGCATTGCGGGGCGAGACAATGAAGAAACACAGGGCTGTCCCAACAAGGTAAGTATAGATGGTGACAGATGCTGTCAAAGGAAGAGAGTGGATACGGTAACTGACGCCTGCCCAATCAGACACCAGGCCGACTCTACATGGAGTGATCAGGTGACGTGTGAGCTGAAACCTACAATGTGGAAAGAACCTGCCACATGAGGAGCGGGAGGAGCAGGCCAGGCAGAAAGAATGCAGTGTGCAAAGGTGCCGAGCCAGGAATGGTCTCCACATGGGAGGCCACACCCCCGGGCGGCACCTACCTCATGGGGCTGTCATGCGGCCCACAGGAGATGAGGCCATGTCTGCGGAATGTGCCTGGCATCGCGTCAGCCCTCGAGAAACGTGGACTGCTGCTATGGTTTTTCAGAGACGGGGGTTCATTTGGGGAGGATTGGGTGGGACGGGAGTATGAAGTCACCATCTTGGAGACATTCCGGGCCAGCTTGCCTGAGTCCCCATGATGTCGGGTCCCCCAAAGCATATGAGAGCAATTACAAAGAAATTACTTTCCCAGCAATTAATCATCAGGGTAAGACTGCCAATACACATCACCGCCGCATTATGACACATGGCATCGCATGATGAGAATACAGAGTAGAAAAGGAGCCATTGAGAGCTGACCTTCTTTAAGCAAAATCAATGGAAAGTCAGGGGGGGGGGTTGCCTGAGTAAGGGTCAAGACCAATTATCGAAAGGCATCGGAGAACAAGGAGATGCTTTTGAGGGTATTAGATCTTAGAGTAATTTTTTCACAGTTCAGGGATACGTTGAGGTAGCGTCTCTGGAATGCAGGAAATACGTTGTTCATAAAGGTTTTCTCTCTAGTCTATTTCAAGAGAGTATATGCATCTTTTAAATTTTCTTGGACAGATGCAAGAATACAATAAACAGTACAAAATGGTTAAGATTTGTATCTAGCCCTGGACAGATTGCTCAGTTGGTTTGAATGTCATCCTGTGCACCAAAGGGTTTTAGGTTCAATTTCCGGTCAAGGAATATACCTAGATTTCAGATTTGATCCCCAGTTGGATCATATGTGGGAGGCAACTGATTGATCTCCCTCCACCCCCCCCTCTCTCTCTCTCTCTAAAAATCAATAAAAACATATCTTCGGGTGAGGATTAAAAAATATACATGTAGGGGAGAAACCAAGATGGCAGCATAGGTAAACACCTGAACTTACCACCTCGCACAAGAACTTCAAAACTACAACTAGAAGACAAAATGGACATCATCCAGAACCACAGGAAGACTGGCTGGGTGGAAATGCTACAACTAGAGGGAAAGAGAAAAGCACATTGAGACTCAGAGGAGCTGCGAAAGTAAAGGCAGAGGTACAGAGGCAGGCGCGCGCAGAGAGGGCTGGCAAGTGAGTGCTGAAAATGACTCACTTCTTTGGCTACTGTTGGCTCATGTGTTTCTCCACCATCTTGCACCTTTGAGGGGACATGGCTTAGTTCAAGGCACTGTGCTGAGGAAAGAGCAGAAGTAAAGAGCCCTAGTCCCTGCCCTAATCAGTTTGACTCACTGGATAGAGCATTGGCTTGTGGACTTAAGGGTCTCAGGTTCGATTTTGGTTAAGGGCATGTTCCTTGGTTGCAGGCACATACCAAGTAGGGAGTGTGTAGGAAGCAGCTGATCGATGTTTCTCTCTCATTGATGTTTCTAACTCTCTATCCCTACCCTTTCTCTCTGTAAAAACAAAATAATAATAATAATATATATACTAGAGGCCCAATGCATGAAATTCATGCGGGGGTGAGGGGAGTCCCTCAGCCCAGCCTGCACCCTCTCAAACCTGGGACTCCTTGAGGGAGTCTGACCACCTGTTTAGGCCCAATTCCACCAGGATAGGGCCTAAATGGGCGGTTGGCCATCCCTCTCACAATTCAGGACTGCTGGCTCCCAATTGCTCACCTGCCTCTGCCTGATAGCCCTTAACCACTTCTGCCTGCCAGTCTGATCATACCCTAACCACTTCCCTGCAGCCTGGTTGACGTCTAACTGCTCCCCGGCCAGCCTGATTGCCCCTAACCGCCCTCCCCTGCCAGCCTGGTCACCCCTAACTGCCCTCCTCTGCTGGCCTGGTCACCCCTAACTGTCCTCCCTGCAGACCTGATTAGATCTGAGGGACCCTACAGGCCTGGGTCCCTCCCAACTGTCTTCCACTGCAGGCCTGGTCCCACCCCAACTGTCCTCTACTGCAGGCCTGATCCCCTCTAACTGCTCTCCGCTTTAGTCGTGGCCCACCCCTCTGACCTGGTCTCCCCCAACTGCCCTCCTCTGCTGGTCCAGTCACCCCTAACTTCCCTCTCTGCTTGCCTGATTGCCCACAACTGCCCTCCCCTACTGACCTGGTCCCCCCAACTGCCCTCCCCTGCAAGCCTGGGTCCCCCCCAATTGCCCTTCCTTGCTGACCTGGTCTCCCCCAACTGCCCACAACTGCCATCCCCGGCAGACCATCTCTGGTGGCCATTTTGTGTCCACATGGGGCAGCCATCTTTGACCACTGGGGGCAGCCATCTTGTGTCTTGAAATGATGGTCAATTTGCATATTATTCTTTTATTATACAGGATACATGTAATTAAAATTGAAGTGGGATAATAGGAAAACAAAAACTTCTCATCAACTATCAGCTATGCCATTAACTTGGATTGTCTGTCCCTCTACTGTAGTATAGCAGATGGATATTAGAATGGTCGAGAGCTTAGTTTTAACCATCAGATTTCTCCTTCATCTTGCAAGTCTATCTGCTTTAGAGAATCAATTGTATCATAATATTAGCTTAAGTTTTAATTCAGGTTATAATTCTAAAAAGAGAGCTATTTGGCATTTTATTTCAGAGCCAGCAGTAGCTATGGATTATTTTTCTGTGGGTCCACTCCATTCAAGTCCTCTCAAAATGTCAATAAGCAACTTGAGCCAAAGGCCACTTAGATCCATGGATGGTCTTTCACTGGCAAGAGCTACTGAATCTTCTCCTCTGGAGTCTCTATGCCCGCTTTGCACCTCATGACTCACCGTCACTGAGATTCTCAATGGCCTCAACAGAATCATTTGAATTTTGAAACATCTTGGTCAAAAGACTCCACATGTCATAAATATTTCACCTGTCTGACTTGATAACTATATTCCCAATTTGATGAGAGGACCAAAAGCAAAAGATGCTCAGTAGACTGTAAATAATTTGGAAGCAGAAATCGTATCTTTTATTCTCCGTGCCCTTCATTCATGCCCTGCACTTATGAAGTCTCCAGTGACTAAGTGCCCTGAAATTGGGAAATTACCAAGAAGTTGAATTGCTTTGTCTAGACAGACGGGATTGATTTGGGCTCTAAACTGACAACGTTACCCTCAGATTCTATACACAAGTGATAATAATATTTCCTGCCCTGGCAGCTTGGAACGTAATCTGCCACAGGTCCTTAACTGGTCAAAGGGAATCAGCTGGAGCTTTGCAGTCAGAGATTCTCAAAATGTGAACAAAATACAAAGTTGGGGTGTGGGGGGAGGCATGTTTTGTACAATGAGCTCCTGGCTTGAATCAGGTTAGCGAAGGAATTTGCTGGCTCAGTGGTGGAGATGGTCTTCCGGGAGGCCATGTGAATTTCTGCCTGCCAGCCAATATGCTGGAGGGTGTGGGGAAAGAGGGGGCAGGGAAGGGCAGGAAGAATAATTCATCCACTGACTCTCATACTTCAATGGCCTAGGTTTTGTTTTGTGTGTCTACTTGGAGGATGTCTTCGGATGACATTAACGGTGAAATTAGTGACAGCCTGCTGGCCTTCACTCTAGAATGGCACCATCAGCTCTCCTGGGTCTTGAGCCCAACTCGGATTGGCCCACACTGCAGATTTTGGACTCGGCCAACCTCCACAATCAGTGAGGCAATTCATTACACACACTAACTAGTAAACCCCTATATTTGCAAGCTGCTTGTGCAGTGGTGCGGATTGGGGTTCTGAGTAGTCTCATGCATCAGTGCCCAAGGGTGGCTCATGGACAGGCATGAGTAATGTTGGGTTATGCCCAGAAAAGACAGTCACCATGGCAACCTGGGGCAAATCAAGTGACCAAAGGCCCCGGAGTAGTTTAGGCAAGAGGATGTGAAGTGATGCCTATGGAGCAAATGAATGTGGGATGGGAGATGCCAAGAGCAAGTTCTGATTCTAAAAGGGTATGTTTACAAAGCCTCCCACCGTGGCCTATGAATACAGTGAGGAAATGTGTGCTTACATTACAGTGGGGTACATTTTCAAATAACCAGGCAACATATACTCAGGGTATCTATGGTTTAATGTCATTAGATGCAGGATTTTGTGACAGTTATTTAGCTTCTTCATTCTCGATTCACTGGTTTTTTAAATAAAAGCATTTGGGTTGATGATGTCTAAGCTTTCTCTCAGCTCTAAAATTCTGATCTTTTCTATAATGTGGACAAAGAATAGAAATTTAAAGATTATACAGCTCTCTTGCATTAAATGTCCGAATCAGAATTTTCAAATATTTCCTTCATAGAAATAATGCACCAAAATCAGTATGATGATATGGAGCATAACTAAATGTCAAGTCTGAGATTTGGGGTCAAATAATCCAGTCTACAAATACAGATGAGGAGATATTTGACTTGAAAGTCATTTGTATTAAACAACAATGGCATGTAGAGATTGCAGAGGGTGAGGAGGGTTGAAGGTGGGAGAGGTTATGGGAGAATAAATGGTGATAAGAAAAAAATTAAATAAAAAATAAATAAAGCCAAAAACCGATGTGGCTCAGTGGACAGAGCGTCGGCCTGCAGACTGAAAGGTCCTAGTTCGATTCCGGTCAAGGGCATGTACCTGGGTTGCGAGCACATTCCCAGTAGGGGGCATGCAGGAGGCAGCCGATCAATGTTTCTCTCTCATCGATGTTTCTAACTCTCTATCCTTCTCCCTTCCTCTCTGTAAAAAAAACAAAAAAAATATATTTTTAAAATGATAATAATAAATAAATAAAACAACAGCCAACCCTGGAATTTCTGTTGACCCCAAAGTCTAATGAATCAACTGCTGAGTCACCAATGAATACGTGCCCTGTCATTGGTAAAACACAGAGAAGTCTGTTCTTCCTGGAGTTCCTTCCCTCCGTGAGAGGTTGGCTAAGATGGGCTGGGTGGACGCTGAGGGTCCTTCTGTGGATACCCAGCTTTACTCATACCCATCTCTTTCCTTTGCCCTTTGCCTCTGTACAATGAGACGGTGGCACAGGGCACAGTCACCTCAAGGTCAAGTGCTCCCGTAGGATTTCCATGAGATTGTTGAATGGCACAAGGTCACGCAGAGAGCCTCTAAGCTCTTCCTTCTCCTCACCAACCCCGGGGCACTTGTCCTGGGTTGTGGCTCCCCTGCCTCGTGTACAAAGTCACCCGAACACCAAGCTCACAGCCAGACGGCAGTTCGGGGAGTCCTCGCTCAGCAATTCACGAGGTCGATGCATTACCGGTGGCCCCCTGGAGGGCTCCGCCACTCTGCTGACTGGCACCGAATCTATCTGAGCCTTGGAAATATGACCCAAGTGGGGACGGGCGGTGATTTAATGTCACCCAAGTACAACAGGCCACCCTTCCTAAAGAAACCGCTATAAATTATTTGTGCCTAATTCCGCCAGTGGGTGGAGGACGTGGGATAGTCTCAAGTACAAGAGCCCGGCTTGTATCTAATAATTGTTATATCTTCCCTGAAATTGACTGCCGATGTCTCAATTTTAACAATTTCAATAACAAGCCTAACCAAGTGGAACGAGGCTCCGGCGGGCTGGCACTCTTGATGAAAGCAGGACAACTCTCGTGTCTGAGCGCATTTTTACTTTGACGGGAGCGGTGACACGCAGAGATGAAATCTGGTTAAAGCGGCAGCCTTCTCCACCCCGTGACAGCTTCTTAGGCTCAGCAGAACCGTTTCCAGCGAGTGCACACACACTTGTTAACTTTGCTCCCGAAGACTGATGAGAAGCAATGCTTATGAATATGATAAGGAGAGGTGAGAGCTGGGAAGGTAAGCCAGTGGAGCTGGCAACGGGCATGTTGCTTTCTTCATCTTTCATGGGCCGCTCTGTGATAGTCTCAATCTTAGGGTGCGTCTAGCTTGCTGAGAAACCAGACGGATCTCTTCTTTACCCCAGGTGTTAATGATGACAGCGCATTTTAATCTTACCTGCTGTTGAATTGCTGTCGATACTGTGAGTGGTCAGATATGATTTCCTAGAGATCGCTCTCATTCCCCATCCTGAACATTTCTCCCATTTCAAAAGCTGTTCCATGCTCAAAGTGACGTAGCACATGCAGAGCGAGGCCAATTTTGAAAGACGTTTGTGTCCTTGGGTGGCCATGACCCAAGGTCATGTTGGGAAGTCACAATGTGACTTGTAGGATTTCTCCCAAACTGCAAGGTCTGGTAGAAGGGTAAAGAGACTAGCCTGTGAGAGAAAAAGTTTTGGAAAAGCCAGTTAATCTTTCTGGACCCCGGTTTCTTCTTTAGCAATGCCAAGAGCTGGGTTATGCTATCAAGTTCCTCTATGATCTTATGCTCCTACTCTAAGGACAATTAAATTCACTTGCATTATTTTAAACTAAATATCAAAAAGTCTTAATAGCCACGTTGTCAAATAGTTTGGCAGTCTCTTAGAAAGTTAAGCACGCACCTGCCTACCTTATGACCCAGCCAATACACTTCTAGGTATTGGCCCAAGATAAAGGAAACCTGAAATCTATATAAAATGTCAGTCACAGATGTTCACAGTATCTTTATTTGTAAATAGCCCAAAACTAAAACAATCCTAATACCATTAGCAGGTGAATGGGTAAATTGGACTCTCCTCACCCGATAGCAATAATGTCATCTGTTTTTACCTATCTTTAGCTGAGGAAGAGAGATGCTAAGTGAAATAAGCCAGTCAATGAAAGAAAAATACCACATGATCTCACTCATTTATGGATAATAAAGAACATTATAAACTGATGAACAAAAAGATAGATACAGAGGCAGTAAAGCATCAAACACACTGTCAAATTACAGTGGGAAGGTTAGGGAGAGGTGGGGTAGATAAGAGATCAACCGAAGGACTTGTATGCAGGCATATAAGCATAACCAATGAACACAAGACACTGGGGGGTTAGGGTATGCATGGGAGTGGGGGAGAATAGGGGAGAATGGGAAGATATGTACACATGTAACACATTAATAAAAAAAGAGGGGGGGGGGATAGTTTCTATTGTGATCCAGCACACAGAACCTACACGTGGACACAGAAATAACCATCTCCCTGAACCCAGCCCCTCGAGCACTGCCCCCTATGGAACAGCTATTCAAAAACTCTATTTTGAATGAACAAAGCAAAGCCAAGCCTTTGTCAAATAATGCTATCCCCAGGTGCAATGCTCTTTGCTATTTTCCACCCTGCTCTCTCTTTTCCATTTCTTTAGAAGGGTAACAAGTTGCAAACCCACAGGTGATGTCAGCATAAAATAAAAAGGGGTGCCGAGACCAGTTTGGCTCAGTGGATGGAGCATCAGCCTGCGGGCTGAAAGGTCCCATGTTCGATTGCGGTCAAGGTCATGTACCTTGCTTGCGGGCACATCTCCACTGTGAGGCGTGCAGGAGGCGACTGATCAATGTCTCTCTCTCATCAATATTTCTGACTTTCTATCTCTCTCCCTTCCTCTCTGTGAAAAATCAATAAAATATATTTTAAAAAAAATAAGTACATATAAAGGGGTCCTGACGGGAGAATTCACACACTGCCGGCCCCTCACTGGGGACATGGCAGGCTGGCTCTGGGCTGTAGCGGGGTCGGGCAGAGGAAGGCCGGTGAGCGAGCCATGGCATTACAGAGCAGCAGGGGAGCCGAGATCTTGGCCAAGGGCAAGGGCAGGGGCACTGCTCTCAGGGTGCGGACCTATGTCCTGTCTCCATGTTCCAGTCCACACACACTGTCCCGCTGTTCCCTCATTTGAAACCATCCCTCAAGCCGGGAAGCTTTTGCAAATGGAGTCAGAAGCCAGACTGGCGATTGCTTTGCTTGGGTCTCATTCGAAGGATCGAGAAGGGAGGGAAGGCGGGCTGTGTAAGCTGCTGTGAAAATCACGGAGGAACCTGGCAAATGAGAAAGCCACCCAGACCCACAAGGCGCACAAAAGTGTGGAATCAACCACTTGATAAATAAAGGAGCGTTACTCTCGATGCATTAAGACACACTTTAGACCTACTGAACACTTCCCACCTCAAGATAAATAAAGACGCTCCCCGAGCCGGATGGGCTGGGGGCCTGAGCTCTGGGTCAGCCAGGGCTGCTGGTTCAGGTGGCCCGTCCGCAGGTCAGGTCGGCCCCGGAGCTTCTGTGATGAGGATGGTACCCGTACCCCGTTTTTCACTGAAGGGATGTGCTTGGTGCGTACCTGATGAAGGCGGGAAGAAAGTTCTAGCCGGCGCATTTGCCTCCTCCCAGTTTCATCATCATTCACCAAATAAGCATAATTGCCGGGTGCTTAAGAGGTGCCAGGAACAGAGCCGGGAAGTGCCTAATGGGCAGGCGAAATGAGGGGTGAGGCACATGGTGTGAAGAAAGCCGTCGCCACAGGTTTATTCACGCTGAAAGTTAAAGGAAGCCCGACCCCAGCCCCGCAGCCCTGGATGAAATGAGTCCCATTATCCCTCTGCCAATGCCCTGCGGCTCGATCAGATGCCACCCAGGGAGGGCAGAGAGGCCTGAATACAGGTCACCCTCTGCCAGTTTGGGGAGCTGAAGGTCCTCCCGTTCATGGCTGCTGATCACAGAGGAAACACAAACACCTGCCTGCCTGCAGTTCCTCCAGCTCCACTGAACTCCACGTCCTTTGTGGAGCAGCGAAGAGGAGGGCGAGGCCGAGACAACTGGTATACCTTCTGGCCTGGCGCCACCTTTACCATTGCTAGATATTCTCAATAAATGCCAAGGCATGTTAGAGGTGCTGGAATTGAGTACTACCGGGTCCATTGGAAGGAAGTCGGGGGCTCAGCCTGGGGCTCAGGAACCAACCTTGCCTTCTTTCCACCTGCATCATGTTGTTAAATACTAGAGGCCGGAGGCACGAAATCCAGGCCAGGGCCTGGGCCCCGGCCCCCACCCCCTGTGGCTTTGTCCAGCAGGAAGGACATCCCGTCTCATTAGCATATTGTGCTCTCATTAGTATAGGTTTCTAGATGTCCAGGGCTAGAAGGAGAGCTGTTCTTAACCTCCGGCACATCCCATCCATGCAGGAGACCAGGCTGTCCCGCAGGAAACCAGGCTGTCCCACGTAAAACAGTCAGAAAGCAAGCAGTGGGTGCTGCAGCCACAGCCTGAGGAAAATGCGGGAAAGGAGGGCTGGGGCGGTCAGGGGACTCCAGGGGGACACACTGCTCAGCTAAAGGAAAGGCAGAGGGAACCGCATGACCAAAAACCACAGACAGCAGGCTCTCAGAGGGAGGCAGGCTTTGAGCTGGGAACTAGCAGACAGCAGGTTTGGGTGGATAAAGAGAAGGGCCCAGGGTGGAGTTTGGGCTTAATGGTGGGTTGAAAGGGAATCCTTTTAGGTTCCAGAAAAATACAGGAATCATAGGATTAACGCATTTAAATCATTCTACATTGAATTTGCTTCACGTTTTTAAAAAAGTGTGAATTTTGTATATTCTTTCTGCCCTCTGTTTCTGCCAGTGGGCCTCCATGCCCCTGGAGGCCACCCTTCCACCTGCTCTAAGTGCATCCCTCCCTCCCCTGCTCCAGGACAGTCCTCCACAGCTTCTTCCTTCCTGATCCTACCAGCATGCAAGCCTGCAGCATTTCCAAGGAAGGAGGAAGGGTAGAAAGGAAGGAGGAAGGGAGGGAAGGAGGCAGGAAGAGAGGGGAGAGGGAAAAGAAGGAACACAAATTCTTTCTTGACCTCACATTTGGGTCTCCATCCCATTTCTCTGCTCTGCCTAGCAGGACAATTCCTCAAAAGAGCTGTCTACACTGGCACACTGCACACCTCTCCTCCCATTCTCTCTAGAACCTGCTCCAATCAGGCTTGACCTGCCGAATGTCAAGGTCACCGCTGACCTCTGTGCTGCTAAATGCAATGGCCAATTCTTCATTCTCCTCTTATTTGAATTCTCAACAGCTTTCCTCGCTTGCCTCCCAAGACAAAACTCCCTCTCGGCCTCCAGCTAGTTTCTTCCCACCTCTGAAAATGATAGCACCCTGGGGCTCCGTCCTTGGGCCTCTTCTCTCTCTAAATTACCCCGAGGTGATCTCAGCTAGTTTCTTGGCTGAAAACCCCATCTACGTGCTAACAAGTCTCTAATTTATATCCCAGACTCCAGAGAGATCTCTACTGGGACAAGCAACAACCAGCTCAAATTTAATATTTCCAAAAATGAACTTCTGGTTCCTGCCCCACCTCCTACGCCCACGTGACACACACATGCATCAAAACTTCCTTCTCTAGTAGCCTCTCAGTTAAGGTCAACTCCCTCCTATCCTTTGCTCAGGACCAAAACCTTAGTCAACCTTGAGCCCTTGTGTACTCCATATGCCAATCCACCAGCAAATCTATTTTGACCCTGTTTTCAAACTATATCCAGAGTCTGACCATTTCTCATCATCTCCACTACCTTCTTCCTGCTCCAAACCACCATCCCTCACCAGGATAACTGCCACCCTCTAACGGCCCTTTCTGCCTCCACCATCCTGGCCCCAGGATGGGCCATGCCCAATATAGCAGCCAGGGTGACCCTTTTAAAGTAAAAGTCAAATCATGTCACTTCTCTGCTCACAACCTTCTAATGACCTACCACATCACTCAGAATAAAATCTGACATTTTTACAGTGGTCTAAAAAGTCCTGTACTCTCTGGCTCCAACTACTTCCCTATCTGTCCTCCATTCATCTCCCCTCACTCAACCACACTGGCCCTTGCTATTTCTCTCTCACACACACACACTCCTGCCTCATGACCTTTGTATTACTGCTCCTCTGGCTGAAATGGATTCCTCCCAGATAGTCCCACGACTCCCTCCTTCAGTTCCAGCGCATGTCACCTTATCACTGAAGACTTCTCTGACCATCCCATAAAAAACACAGTTACACAGGTCCCCTAGTCCTCTGCTTCTGCTCAGCTTCTCTCTATTCAGCTTATCACAGTCTGCTAAACAGCATTTCACTTGTTATTTATTCGTTGTATCTACATTAGAACATAACTCATTTGGGGCAAGGTCTACAGTGTGTTCATTCCCGTGTCAGCACCTACTGTGTAGTAGGAGCCCAAAAGTACTTGAGGGAACAAGATTTATTTGAACCCATCTTTCAAGCACCTGCCTTTAACAAGAAAGACACAAACACTCTCCTTGCTCCAGCCATCCCTTGCCAGGTAGCTCAACATCCAGGGCCTTGACAACTTCCATGGATGCCACAGAAAATATCTTGAACACATGGTGTTGCTGGCATCCCCTTTCCTCCATCCCCTCACCCTTCAGGGTTCCCAGGATGAGTTTATTTCTGCCCTCTGTTCCCTTGCCTGGGAAATAAGTTCTCTGATGCCAGCTGCCTGATTGATCCCCACCAAAACAGAAGTAATTGACTGTAGCCCACTGTTTCCTTCCATTAAGCTGAGGGAGCAGTAGCCGGGATATCAAGTCTCAGCTCCTTCGCTTACTTACTCTGTCATTTTCACCAACTTTTTAAATGTCCTGAATCTCAAGTTTTCTTAAAAATGGAATGGGAAAAAATAAAGCTA
Organism: Lasiurus cinereus; assembly: GCA_011751065.1. Taxonomy (NCBI): domain Eukaryota; kingdom Metazoa; phylum Chordata; class Mammalia; order Chiroptera; family Vespertilionidae; genus Lasiurus; species Lasiurus cinereus. The sequence continues at coordinate 2,144,005 of JAAGEH010000307.1, forward strand.
ACTTCTAGAATTATCGTGGGATCCTATGAAATGAAGAATGTATCATGGTTGCCATGCAGTGCTGGCTCACTAAATGTTAATTTCCTTTCTCATCCCACCAGAAGGTGAGTTTAGAATGACTCCCCAATCACCATTTCTAACCCAATATTTGACCATGGCCCTCCAGAGAGGCCAGGTCAGGGCTCAGCTGGGATGGAGACCATCATGGGCTGTAAACTGTTTAGGCCACTCTCTCCCTTCTCCTTTCCCTGCCCCTTCCTCCTTCAACAAGCCCACAGAGGGACAGGCTGTCCTTCGCATCCCTCTTGCAGTCCTTTCCTGTCCAGCAACGGTGGTGAATTGAATTCCGAAAAATGACAAGTCATTACAAACATATTGCATATTGTAAATGAAAACATGTCCTTGTTGGAAAGCCAATTGTCTTACTTTGGGAGTAACTTTAAATGTTAGGGATAGGGTATTGCAAATGCAGAGTGCAATATCCTATACCTAACATGTTGGTATAATACTTTAAATATACATTAAGGTGCTCTAATAGTGACCCCCCACCCCATGGACGTTGGCATGAGTTTTTTAACTGGAATGCTCTCTGACATTAACTCCCCATTACTAAGTTATTGATCTGGGTTCATCCCTAAAAGTTCAGACTTGGAGAATACTCAGGCCAGGTCTCCTCTGAGGAGAGTGGCATGAAGAATTGGTAATTATCCAATGAATTCTGGTAATTATGCAATGAATTACAAATTGTCTATACCGGTGCTTCCTAGATAGTTTAATTCAGTATCATACCAGTGAACTTTCTAGGACACCTTTGTGGCAGTAGGTTGGGAAGGAGAGTACCCAATGGGAGGGCCTTGACCAGGTCCCACTGCCCTTGTACTTGTTTATCTACATCTTCTCACCCCTGTACATTCTATAAACACATGTAATTCCCATGATGTTGGCTTCAGTATGCCACCATCCCCTTCTGCCTCCAAAGTTAAAACTCTAAAATAAATTTTAAAAATACTAAGGAAGTGGGAGAAGAGGGTCAATGAGCAGGAAACAGAGGGACATCTGTAATATTTTTAATGATAAAAATAAATTTTTGAAAAATACAAAGCAAACCCCAACTTGCTGTGATGCCTTGGGTAAGTCACTATCTACACGAATAGCTTAACTAAAGTCCTGTGATTCCTGCTCTGCAACCAAGACTTTGACACACAGGTCATGGACATCTTCAAAAGTTAAATAAATAATAGGCTCTATGCTCACAACTCAATAGAGCTGATAGATATGATTCTCCCAAAGTATTTTTATGGATTTTTTACAGAGAGGAAGGGAAAGGGGGATAGAGAGTTAGAAACATCGATGAGAGAGAAACATTGATCAGCCGCCTCCTGCACATTCTCCCACTGGGGATGTGCCCGAAACCAAGGTACATGCCCTTGACCGGAATCGAACCTGGGACCTTTCAGTCCCCAGGCCAAAGCTCTATCCACTGAGCTAAACCAGTTTCGGCAAAATATATTTGATTGTGGCTGTTCCCAGGTTCCTGCAAATTTACTATATATGAGCGCACGATTTGGCAGAGTTGATCCAGCATGAGTTACGTGCCTTTTGTTGGACAAATTGTTTTCCTGGTGTTCATTTTCAACAACAGACTTTCTCAAAGTGAATGAGTGTCAGAAGCTGTATAGTTTTGATTATGAAAGAATCTGGAAATGAGGGGAAAGTCTCCAGATACTTCTGAAGACAAGGCATCTCTCCCACTTTCACTGATCCTTTCCTTTGAACACTCCCATAACAAATATTCATTGCAAATTCTTCCAAATCAGATGATGACAATACTCATTAAACTCCTGAGATGTCATTTTCCCTTCTGGGCCATGATTCATGTCGAGCCAGAAAAACAGCGAGATGAATCTATGGTGGTCTTCAGGGTAACTACAGGGCAAGAGAATGCTGCTTAAAGCTCTCATTCCTCCATGAGTTCAGGCTTTTTTCTGGGGAAAATAGTTAGGTCCATTTCTCACCTCAACATAGTCACATACACACTTGCCACAGAAATAGGGGGTATGAAACCCATTGGGGTCGAAGTAGCGGGTGTGGCCATCAACTCTACTCCAAGGGCTCTCCATCAGTCAGTCAGAAAACTAGCTGGTCTCCCTCAAAAATGTTATCATTGTCTTCAAGACCACTTCAGATCTTCAACCAATACCATGCAGCACTCTTGCTGTTGGCTATCGAGGCATGTTGGGGCAGGGAGGGTGAAAGTATTTACTCAAGAAATGTTAATTCAACATCTTCTATGACCATCCTGTGCTAAAACATGGAATACAGCAGTTAAGGAGGTAGAGATTGCTGCTGTCCTTGCAGATATTGCTTTGATGATTTAAAAAAAAAAAAAGCCCTAGGATTGAGGTTAGAAGGTCATCATTTGACTCCAAGATCCTCCATTTACCTTTTTGAACCTCTGTTTACCTTAAACAGAATGAAGATGATAACCCTGTCTATCTTCCTACCTATCTTCTCATAGGATTAAAAAAAATATGTTGACATGCTTTGTAAAATATAGAGCACTGTGGAAAGATCAGGTATGGCTAATATAGAAATGTCTGATGCTTTCTCTCATCTTCAAAAGAATTAAAAGCAGAGATTGAACAGAATATTTGTACATCCATATTTATAGCTGCATTTTTCACAAGTCAAAAGGTAGAAACAACCCAACTGTCCATCAGGAGCTGAAAGGTTTAACAAACTGTGGTATATAGTTGGATATTATTCAGCTTAAAAAAAGAAGGAAATTCTCAGATGCTCACCTTCAGTTGTTTCCATGCTCAGGTCTCTTGGGTGTGCATCTGTGCTGAGCAGAGATTTCTTTGTTGAGTTATAGATAGTAAATTTGTTGAAATGTCAGGGGAGAGGAAAAGATTTGTCCTTACGCTGCCATTCCTCTGATGTCACTGTCAAGGAAATTCTAATACTAGTTACAACATGGATGAAACTTGAAGACATTCTGCTGTAGAAACACATAAAACACAAAAGGACAAGTATTGTGTGATTCCACTTAGCCACAGTCAAATTCACAGAGACAGAAAGTACAACAGTGGTTCCCAGTAAAATGGGGTGTATTGTTTAATGGATACCAAGTTTCAGGTCAGGATGATGAAAAAGTTGTGGAGATGGATAGTGAAGATGTGAATGCACTTAAATATAGTTAAAATGTTATTGTTTTTTTAATGCTTCCAGGAATGCAGTGTCCAGGTAAGTGCCAAGATGAAGTGCCAGCAGCTTCTCCTGGAAGAGACTTCTTAGCATGGCATCAGCTTAGTGAATGCCCACTGCCCCAGGTCTTCAGCTTGAAGGCTCAAGACTCTGCCTTTGTCAGCACAGAGAGGATTGGCCCAACTCTTTCTGGTCACACATCAGGAATGCAATATTCTATGTGCAAGATCAAAACACATCATTAGCATTTCTGGTGAGAAATTACCGTCAAGGGTATTCCCAGTCAGTGACCTGAAAAGGTCAGTTGGGGACAAGTTTATGGCAAAGGCATGGGTCTTGGGGGATGCCATACTCTTCTGCTATGTGCTGCCTTTAACTAGAAAACATGGACTTGGGAGGTAGACCAACCTCTGGTCAATTCCCGGCCCTTCTATCAAGTTATACGTCTGTGTCTGCTTTCTGATGGCAAATGTTATGGGAAGCAACAATCTGAAGACTATGTGATGAACACTGAATCAAGACAAGGAAAACTAACTGTGTAAGTGGCACCATGATAAGAAAGAGTGTTCTTCTCAAAGGAGCCTGTAACCTTGAAGTCTGTCACACATACACCTAATGGCGATGGCTTCCATCACTGCAGTAGAGACAACCACTGCCAACAGTTTCAGAAATTACCTATCCATTGACTTCCACTCTCTCTTTGTCCTGCTTCTGTGGCTGAGCAATCTTCCCCTTTCTGATCAAATCATTCTTTGTTTAGATTGTCTAATGAAATGTTCAAACAGGTTGTATTTGAGTTGCGTGGGCTTGCGGAACTATTTCAGTTCCTTCAGATGACTTCTAGTACCTCCACTCTGATGTATTTGTGTTGAAGATTTAAATCTCAGCGAAAAATGACCGCCCCTCCTCTGGAGCTCATAGGGACACCTACTGGAGCCCCCGCATACTTACAACAACTACTATTTACCCATCTTTTCCAGTGATCTCGGCATATGGCTGACTAGGGAGAAGGTGAAAGATCTCTTTTGTGTACACTTGAGGTGGGAACGCAAACGGTGACTGATGCAGAGATAATGATCTTGCTGGAGAGGCAGAGCCTCCCTCTCTCAGTTCTCCTTCAGCTCCAAGTGCCAGTAATTGCCTGATGTCCATGACAAATCGCAGGTAAATCCCAGACGGAGCTCAAAATGGACTTTAACCATTTCTCTTCCTGACAGGCTCTGAGCAAAGAGGCAAAGGGTTGCTGGCAGTGAGGATGTCTCCACTCAAATCCACCTGGTGGAGGTCAGGGACAAGGGTCCAGTGTGAATTTGACCTTAAGCAGACCAGCTCTGCCGGTAAACAAAAGGAACGGTGGTTTCCAACCCGGTCACTTTCTTAATCCTCCAGAAGCACACGCATTAATCACTGCAAATTCTTATCCCAAAGTGGAATTCTCCGGAAGAAATCAATTCATGGAGGCAGATGTTTCTTCTCTAGCATGTATTCTGTTAAGCAAAATAAATTGCACAACTAGCAAGATTGATAGTAATATTAAGTTCATAATGACCCAAATCAATTCTGCGTGCGAGACCTGGAAAGGTCAGTTGGGGACAGGTTTATGGCAAAGGCATGGTTCTTGGGTGATGCCATACTCTTCTGCTATGTGCTGCCTTTAACTAGAGAACATGGACTTGGGAGTTAGACCGACCTCTGGTCAATTCCCAGCCCTTCTACCATGTCGTTCTGGGTCACAGTTGGGCCATTCCCTGTGTCATAAATGGGAGAATGAGATTTGAGGGGCCAACTTCGGGATGCCCCAGCCCCCTTCAGCCATCAGAGAATTAGGACTTTGGGGATAGGGAGGTACCCACGCTCCAGCAGGGCAGGCTACCCAGGCACTGACCAAAAGGAGGTGGGTGGAGCGATTAGAGCTCTTACTTGCTCTGCTTGTCTTTCCTCAACATCCCCCCATAAGATTATAGATCCCCCGAGACCAAATTACCTCCCTTTTAAGCTGTCCTCACATTTGGAACTCCCCTAAAGAGCAACCAAGTGAGGAGCACCCTCAGATTTCCATGGCAGGTGTTCCGAGACGCAGCGAGTCATTGAGTCTTAGCCCAGCGGATTCTCTCCATCTGTGCTGGCCATTCAGTTGAGACAGGTATTTTCTGATGTGCAGCTTTCCTGAAGAAAAATCAGTGTCTCCATCCGCAACCGAAAATAGCCTCTCTTCACCCCAACCCGGATCCTCGCCCCATTAAAAATTACATTTTGTGCATCCACCTTCAAGGCTGCTGTGCTTCCCTCCTGCTTTTCCCTTTCATTGTACACCATTTCCGGTTACTCCCTATTCGGTTCTCATCAGAACACCACTTGTCACATGTTTTCACCAAAAACATTCATCACCAAGATCAAAGGGTGAGTATTGTGATCTATTATGCTTAGAGAAATCTAATGAAAAGCCGTATAATTATCCAATTTAAAGAGAGCATGTAAAAAAAAAAGGGGGGGAGGTTGGGGGAGAGAAGGCACTTGCTATCATTTAAATTGTTTTGTTTCCCTGAAGCAAAATTCAGCACCTGATTGACAGGACCTAATGATAATCCTTATTGATATGGTGATGTTAATTGTGGAGGGATATTTAATAAGCCTCATATTCCGGAGGTAAATGCGTGCTTTTAACCTGCACCTGAACCTGATTTTTGATGCAGCGTGCGGATGAGGTACAGACACAGATAAGTGAGCACAAGTGGATTTTCAGTCTTGTGTGGCAGAATGGAAATTGGAATCTTCAGACTCTATTAGGAGAACAATTCCACAGTTGCTCACACTTTTATAAATTAGACTGTATATTACAGAAAGACACAGAGTCAGGAGAGGTTCAAGAGAGGATACTGTCGTGACTTTGCTGAGTAGTTTTCAGGGTGGCACTTGGCCGTGGTGTCGTGTTCCTGCTTTGAACCAAAGACTCACACGGAAGGATGTGATGTGTTTTCATTTTCAAACAAAATGGACTCAAGAAATCCATTTCCACTGTCACCTCTCTCCACCCCCGTTGACCTTCCAGAAAATGAGGCCAACTTTGAAACCTCGGTAGATTCTTGGAAGACAATGAATTCTTACACCGTGAACAAAACCTTTTGAGAGGTTCATGGGCCTCAATTCCAAATGGAACCAACTGGGGAATCAACAGAATCTGTGCCATCCTGAGACCACGGACGTAGCTGCTGGGGCTGCGGATGCAGCTGGGATCAGCAATGTCTTTCTTTCCTTTTTTTTTTTTAAATATTTTGGGGAGACAAGCCCATCATTTGGGAGCTAATATTCATGTAGACATCTTTGGGCAAATAATAAAAAGTGAAAAAACTAAAGTTACTCTAACAACAACCAGACTTTAAAAAATAATCAGAGTGCCTTACATTGGAAGGAAGGCAAGTTGTGGACTTGAGTTTATTTTTTTTAACTCCAACTTCACTTAGTGGTCTGTTTTTTCTTAGGAAAAAAGAATATTATATGGTTAACTTTTCATGTGATATCCTGATTGCTATAATTATTCTTGCCAAGCTATATTTCACTTCAAAATAACTAAACCAAAGATTGTTACCTATAACCTGAATCACAAATGGGTCGCAGGCACTAAGAGCTACCAATCTACAAATAAAAATGGGAGAGCCAAAATGTAATGATTAAAAGGGTGTTGCAGCCCTGGCTTGTGTGGCTCAGTGGATTGAGCCTTATCCCATGCACCTGGTTTGTGGGCTCAATCCCCAATCAGGATCCCTTGCAGACCTGGTGCCTCCCAGCTGCCCTCCCCTGCTGGCCATCCTGTGTCCACATGGGGGCAGCCATTTTGACCACATGGGGGCAGCCATCTTGTGTATTGGAGTGATGGTCAATTTGCATATTACTCTTTTATTAGATAGGCTAGGTTTGGGGAATAAATGTCCACAGTTTACCCAGAGAAGTCCTAGTTTATGCCTATTGACGTGGCGTCATTAATTATAGCACCTCCTTTTGCTCATAAAAGGCAGCTCATGGATGCTTCTCTCTCACATCAATGCGTTCTTTCTCCCTCTCGATGCCTCTCTCTCTAAAATCAATAAAAACATATATGTTTTAAAGTTCTTAGATAAAAAAGTGTGTCCTAGAAAACAAGAGTAATCTTTAATGAACAAAATATTTAAAATATTCTAAGCATTCCAAAATAAGATTCCTCTGAACATGGCATCTGTACTGTTGTATATAGTAAATGATCAGTAAATGAGTGAAGACTAAGAAATTCTTTCTTTTTGATTCCTGAATTTGCATTATTGTTTTTGCTTTTAATGCACACATCTTGGAATATTCCAGATGGAAGTTATATGGACATTGAACCATGTATTCACCTTAATTGAAAAAAAGAGGAAAAAAAAAGTCAAGTTGATTGGAGATGACCAAATTGATTGTGGTTCATGAGAGCAATGGTAGTTCGAACGACTACTATGATTTTCAACTTCTTAGGCCAAAGCATTACATCATGCACAGATTCTAACTTCTCTGAACATTTCTGGTATCTCACTACCCGAAAGGCAATATGCTCGCAAATTGAAGAGTTCAGAGAAAAGCAATAAAAATAATTAAGGAGGCCCTCAGATTGACTGATGGAAAGAGCCAAAAAAAATATTAAATGTGGTCTGTGTGGCCCTAGGATGACCCTGTGGTTCTAGGAATGATATGCAGAATCTGGAGGGAGAAGATTCCCGTCTGCAGTAGGCATTAGTCCACACAGACTCACAATGAAATAATAAACAAAGAGCCTGGCACTGACCCAGATCTGAAGCCTGGGCTATGCCTGCATGGGCAGCTGCCAACACCCGCCCTTACACTTCTGTGCCTCTTAATGTGGGGTCAGGGTAGGCCCAGACCTAAGAGAGGCTGGGGATATTGCCAAGGTCCCCCTATTTCTACACTGGTACTTATCTAACTGTACACTCATCCTATTCCTGGCTCCTTGGAATGGCCTGTACTTCAAAAGGGAGAAAGTGAGGGCTGTTAACATTATGCTTAGAAGTCTGGTTTCAAAGCCCAGCTCCAAGCTGAGGGGCCTTGAAGAAGTTACTCAGCCGAAACCGGTTTGGCTCAGTGGATAGAGCATCGGCCTGTGGACTGAAGGGTCCCAGGTTCGATTCCAGGCAAGGGCATGTACATTGGTTGCGGGCACATCCCCAGCAGGAGGCGGCTGATTGATGTCTCTCTCTCATCGATTTTTCTAGCTTTCTATCCCTTTCCCTTCCTCTCTGTGAAAAATCAATAAAATATATTTTAAAAAAGAAGAAGAAGAAGAAGTTACTCAACCTCTCTGAGTGGCTTCCTGGTCCCTCCCAACTGCCCTTCCCTGCTGGCCATCTTATGTCCATATGGGGGCAGCCATCTTTGACTACATGTGGGCAGCCATCTTGTGTGTTGGAGTAATGGTCAATTTGCATATTTTTCTTTTATTAGATAGGCTAGGTTTGGGGAATAAATGTCCCAGTTTGCCCAGAGCAGTCCTGGTTTATGCCTGTTGACTTGGAGTCATTATTTATAGCACCTCCTTTTGCTCATAAAAGTCACCCTTATGATGATGAATGGTTTGATCACCCTCAGTTACAGGTCTCTTGACATCTTTTTCTCCAAACCTGTTCCATCCTGTACCACCTCTTACAATGAGTTTCATAAGTATATTGCAGTTACTATGAAAAAGCATTTTTCATCAGTCCTTACCTTACCTGGGCCAATGTTGAGGGTTTCACTCTGTTTATTTCAGGATCTGCTGAATGGATCCATGTCCACCCTAGCCACATTTGTCCACATTGTAATGTGCTCAGGCCAAAGGACCTAGCCAGTTAGTCTATCGTGTGTTGATAAGCTTTTCTATCCCTGTTTTCATTTTATTTTCTCTAGAAAATTTCCAATGTCCTGCATCTTTTGTCAACTTTACTTTGGATATTTTTTATGACAATGAAATATTTCTTGTTATTATTCCAGTGTTTGAAGTCAGAAGACCTGGGTTTCAGTGCCAGCTCCATCTTTATGACCTAGTAGAACTCACAGAGGTCCCTTAATCTCCCTGAGTCTGTTTCTTCATCTCTACAGTGGCAATAATATGAAGATAGTCATGTCTTCTACAAGTAATGTTAGCTTTACTTCTTCTTTTCCAATCTGTCTTTTTTTTTCTTGCCTTAGTATAATGGTTAAGACCTCCAGTACAATGTTGAATTGAAGCAGTGCATGGATGTCTTAACCTTACTCCCATTCTTATGGGAAATATGCTTAATGTTTCACCACTAAAAATGCTGTTACCTATAGGTTTTTCATCAATGTCCTCCTTGAAGAGGTCCCCTTCTAGTTCTGTGTACTGAGAGTGTAGAATTTTGTCAAATGTGTTTTCTCCGTTCATTGACACCATCACGTGATTTCCTCCCATATTCTGGAATGTATCTAATTACAGTGATTGATTTTTAAATGTTTAAAGAATCTTGCGTTCTTGAAATAAATCCCACTTATGGCTGGACTCAATTTGCTAATATTTTGTTAATGACTTTTGTGGCTATGTTATCAGTGTGATGCTACAAGGAAAATACTTTTACTCCCTTCCTCTACTTGAGAATCGAATGAGATTGCTCCTTTTAATTTGTCTTATAGACTGAAAGGTGCTGTCCACATACAGGCTCTAAAGCTAGTGAACCTGCTAATGTTGATGTCAACACATGGAACAAACGTGGGCCTTGCCACAGCTACAGCCCATAGGCTGGTCAGGGACCAGCCTCAATGACTTAATTCCACTGTTTCAAGAACTCAGTCGTAACCAATAACTCAACCTTCAGCCTATGACAAAGATTCCTCTCAGATTTTCCAGGGTAGATCTAATTTTAAATATTTTCTCTTACTATCAAACCTCATCATGCCATATGTCCTGATTTTGAATTTAAAGAAATAGTTTTCCCTAAATACATTGACTTATTCGGGCTTAGAAGAAAACTCATCTGCCACTTTGCTGGCTACTCAAATAGATGCACAATATTTCTCCACCATGTCCAAACTCAGGAAATGGCAGAGCTTATGCATAAAGTTTTAACATATCTGTAAAGATGTCAGCCTCTCCAAAACTGGTTTGGCTCAATGGATAGAGCGTCGGCCTGCGGACTGAAAGGTCCCAGGTTCGATTCCGGTCAAGGGCATGTACCTTGGTTGCGGGCACACCTCCAGTAGGGGGACGTCCAAGAGGCAGCTGATCGATGTCTCTCTCTCATCGATGTTTCTAACTCTCTATCCCTCTCCCTTCTCTCTGTGAAAAATCAATAAAATATTTTTTTTTAAAGATTTCAGCCTCTACTTTGGAAGTTTATAGTCAAATAAAGTTCCTCGATTTTGACAAAGATTATTAAAAGTATCCTAATTTGTGTATTCCTTGCAAGCTAGGAATCATGCATGTTGTTTCATTCAGTCACTCATTCAGCAAATATCTATTGAGAGCTATTTATGTGCTAGGGGAACAAGGTAGGCAAGGCAGTGCTGTCGTGAGGCTAGTGTTATTCAGGTGCTCATTTGATGTTAATGCTCTGGAGTGGGTGCTGGGCAGTTCTGCCCAGACCTCCCTTCAAGACCACAAGACTCACTCTCCTGGCCACCAGGCATTTCAGCTACTGGTAACTCACAACTGAGATACTCCCGAGGCCTTGCCCTTGGCCAACACCAGAGGGCCATGCCCTTCCAGCCACATCTCATACTGATGGTGGGGGATGGGAGACAAAAACCCACTCCCTGGCTTCACTATGAGACTGCTGTGAGGGGCCATCCTAGTTTTAGATCCTAGCTTCATTGCAACTCAACTCCTCCTTCTCCCCCATTCTCCTTCCCCTAGCCCTCCCAGGTATTTTTTCCAGCACATTCTCTAATCAACTTTCTGCACACAAATCCCCAAGCTCTGGAGCTTTATACCAGGCCTAAATCCTGATATCTTCTTAAATGCTACCTCGGGGAAGAGGGAAGAGATTAACTGAATGACTAAGAGGTAAGAGATTAACTGAATGACTATTAAATTGCCTTTCTTCCAAAATAGTAGAGCTTAAAAACATACCGGGACCTAAGCAGAAAAGTTTATTGAAGGGTGGAAGTCATTTTTTTCCCCAAAATTAAAGCTATAATGGACAACTCCTTAGGGAAATCATGACTTCCAACTAACATACTTCCTAAAAGTTTAACAAATAAACAAAACCACCCGCCATCATGAAACAAGCATTCAGGAAAACTTTTCTAATGTTCAAAGTTCAGGTGTGAAATGTCACAGACATCAACTGTGGAAGTTAGCATAGCACTCTTAAAGGGGCAGAACTCTCAACTGTTCTGTGGGTCACAGACTGCCACAAGCTGTGGATGGCATTTCTGTGTCACAAGAACTTTTATAACTGAACCACCTAGAATCTTCACATGAAGAGTCTCACTTACCCGCTGCGTGGTCCATGACATTCTTTCCAAAAGTTTGGTTTCTCTTGGATGGCACAGCAAAATCTGTCACCGGTGCAGTGAGATGCTGCAAGCCACAAGGGAGCTTTCAGATGGGCAAGGTTTGGATACCCCATCGGCTTAGGGCAGTTCCTGGTGTATAATTTTCCAGTGCCTGGCAGGTGCTCATGAGTGATCCTAGTGATGATGACTGCCTCTTCTTGCCCCTGTGGTATGATGGCAGCGAGTAGAATGGTGAGCCCCTGCTGATTCACTCACTCACTTGACAACTATTCATTCAGCAGTGTACTGGTCAGGCTGAGGGCTAGGACGAATCATAAAGAGCCCACCAAATAGAGTGGCTTAAAGAAGCACAAGTTTGTTCCAAATTCATGTAACATTACAAGGTGAACGGTCCAGGTTGGGGGAAGCTCTGCCATATGTGGTCATTCAGGCCCAAGTCTTTCCATCCAATTGCTCTGCCACTCTCAAGAGGGTTGCTCTCGTCTCCACAGTCAAGCTGATCATGGGCACCCCCACACTCCTGCCCTCAGGAGGGTGAGGACAAGTCCAGGGCTAGGGACTGGCTTTCTGAGCAAGCAAAAGAGGCAGAAGTTACACACATCACTTTCTCTCTCATTCCATAGGTGGTGACTTGGGCACCTTGCCACCCACAAGGGGAGCTGGTAATACGGTCTACCTGGGCACCTGGCAATGTGCAGCTTAAACCCATTAGCCTGGGAAAGAGAACATGCTTTTGTGGACAACTGGTAGTCTGTGAAAACAACACCAACTTTGAGCCTGGTATCCTATAAGGCTCGGATAAATGGTGGTATGACATGTAATGTTTGGTCCCCTGGACTTTATAGTCTGGTAGGAAAGAAAATAGGTAAGCAAAGATATAATTACCAAACATAAAGGTCCAAGGAGAGAATGAAGAGGATTCTGTGATAAATACAAGAGAAGAGTGTAGAGATAGAGGGACCTAATGTACAGTCCCTGGAGGAACAAAGGGTTGGGTGTGCCTGAGGCCAGTATGCGGAGTGGAGCTGGAGTAGAGTGAGTGAGGGTGAGCAAGACAGGACTCAGAGGCCCTTGCAGGCCATGGTGGAGCATTCTCACGGTGACATGCATTGAGAAGGTGGCTACCTAATATGATTTGCTTACACTTTTAAAGATCCTTTTGTCTACTATGGGGAGAAAATAGCCATCTGTGTTACACATCTGTTACTCTGAAGAGAGAGTTCTAAGGCCAAGAGAGTGAATGTTTAAATCTTGTCTCTAAAGAATAAGTTTAAGATGAGAAATGAATCCCCTGTTGCTGAAGCTTCTCTGGTTTTGCACAGGGCCTCTGAGACCAGCCACTAGGACAGCAGCCTGAGCCATCGTCAAAACTCCAGAGCGCAGCCCGGCCAATAAGGAGCAAGGGGACCCAGACTGCGAGAGGACGCAGGCTGGCTGAGGGGACCCCTCCACCCCCATGCATGAATTTCGTGCACAGGGCCTCTAGTGTGTGTGTGTGTGTGTGTGTGTGTGTGTGTGTGTGTGTGTGTGTAAAACACAGAGCCTTCAAACCATCTGCCCTGGAAGGAGGATGATCAGGAAGCGCATGGGGAATGGGAATAGTGATGGGTGTTAGTCCAAGTCCCTGACCTCCAGTGGAGGGGCTCCTCGTGCTTTGAATTGCAGCATCCTCGTGCTTTATCCTCACGGCTTCTCCTGGGGCTACAGAAGGATACGAAAAGTAGAAATACCTTCTCTGGTTTTGTTTAGCTTGAAGATGAGAAGATTTATTCGTAGCAGAAATGGTAGGCAAATATAGGCAGTTGTTGGTTGACACCTTTTTAAAATGCAGTCTTGTATTTGCTAACTGTCTGCAGACATTAATAATCCCTAAAAGTTGCATAATTTTCACTAATTTACAAAGCCTTTGTCTGCATTTCCATTTGCTGATACTTAGTCAAATTGATTTTTCTATAAATGACTCTTAATAAGTAAATGAGATCAATTGACTAAAAATTGAAGTGTGTAATGGGCCTGTATTACCTATTCATGCATCATAAGCATTAAAGTCTTTAAAAATCATTAGTGGGTCCTGATGATTCTGGAGGCTTGGGTTCCTTAGCCCTTGGTTTATAAACTGGTGATAACTTTGGATGAAATTCTGCACACTTGTAAGTAAAATTCTGAACCTTCGAGATAAAAGATTATTTCAAGTCTTCTGAGAATACACATGCAAACTGTGTCTGTGTTGACTCTAATTCTAAATTAGTTGCAGTGTGAACTAATCATTCCCAGCACTAAAGCTTGGCCCTGGGACGAAATTAAAAAAGAAACATTTAGGTGGAATCATTGGAGAATCGCGCCCAAAGTAAGATTGCTAAATCCATAACTATCTTCCTAAGGGAAAAAGGGAATGTTTCATCAGTTTGTAAACAGAAAAATAAATTTAGCTTATGGACCACAGAACACAACTTCCTGTCAGACACTGAATTATATTTTTTCCATCTCTCATTTTCATTATAACTAATATTTCCTAATTTATTTAACAAAAAAAATTTAAAATAGAAATCTGCATTAGAGGGCTCCGATTTTTCAACCAGAAGAGCTCAAGTGACTGTTCTGGGGTTTTATCTGGGTGTCCCTGCCCCAAACACACAGGCCCAGCAGGACAGGTGTTTCCAGAGAACTAAGGATGCCCCAAAATAATGAGTGTGAGAGGAGCAGTGCAAGAGAGAAAGAATGAAAGAAAAACAGGAAAGAAGTAGAGGGTTCCACTTACCATTCATGACTTACCACTCTTTTCCTAAAACATTTACCCATGTCTTTACCAGCGAGCACTCCTCCCTCCTTCTCAGACATCCATTCATGCATTAACAAGCATTTACTGACCATCTACCATGAGCCTGACACTGAGCCGGACCCCGAGACTACAGAGATGAGTCACACATGACCTCTGTCCTCAAAGAACCAATGGACTTGCTAAGAAATGGGCCCAGAAAGGAACCATCTTCTAGAGAGAGGAAACTCCCTGATGCTAAAAGCCTAGATTCACCCTGGCCTCCACAGTTGGTCTGGCCTCACGGACGGTGAGTTTTAGCCAGCCTCTGAATAGAGATATGCTTTCCCTGAGCAAGCAAGGGGCGAGAGCGTGGGGGTGCCGGAGAAAGTAGCAGGAGATGAGGCTCCAGAGAAGGCGAGGAGCCCACGGGAAGGCCCCAGGCCCCAGGCTGAGCATGTAGGCTGGATTTGGCAGAGAAGCTCTTAAACCCAAGGAAGTGCATGATCAAGTCTGGGTTGGGGAAAGGCCAATGGCACAACATGACGCACATTTGACCGTGAGACATACCCCATGCAGAAGACTCTTCTCCGGAACAGATCTCATCAATGTCAGCCCTCCTGGGGTCTGGATCAGGGACTCATCCTGGGATACAACAGCTGCTGTGGGCGGAGGACTGCACCGTGAGGACAGCTTGTCTCTGCCTCTCCATGAGGCCTAGGATCTCAGCCAGGAAGATGCGAAGCCTGGACTGACTTCACGACGGGAAGTAGGACCCATCTGTTGCCTACAGTGAAAACAAGGGGTCGCTCAGTGTCTTCTGTATCTCCGATTGCCCCTCTCCAGAGGTATCATGATTATGCAGGAAAATACATACATGATGACTCCTTGCTGTTGACCTATTTTGACCAATTTCCCTTTTATTTCTCTCTGCATCATATGACTGTGACCCACCATAAAAAAAGACCTCCAAGATGTGTCTCTTTTCAGCTTCAACTTCCCCCCTAAGTCGGCAGCAGACAGGTGCTTGAAGTCGTCCAAAGATCATCTTTCTTACTCCTTCTTGCCTTTTCACACACTGCTTCCTCCACCTGGAATATTCCCTTGTACCTGGCAACCTCCTCCTTACCCTTTCCAGATCCCACCCTACTGGAGCTCTCTGAGACCTTCGCTGATGTCTCTGATTTGAGTTAAGGCCGTCCTTCTCTCTGCCCCCTTACGCTGCGTATTCTAGTCTGTTCTACACTGAGCACATCGCTGCAATGAATGGCCTTCACATCTGACTCTCTCACCTGGAGGGTAGAGAATGTGTTACTTTTATTGGTTGTCTCCCAAGTTCTCCAACATCTCGGCACATAGAAGTTGAGCCAACGTGCGGTTTTTATAGTAACTTTCAGGATAACCCTTCACGTTTTTATTGCCTCTTCTAAAGCTTACCCTGGAAAAGCTCTCTTAACAGCGTTCATCTTCCACATGCAACAATGTGCATTTACTAGCCCCGCTTAGACATGAGAAAACAGAGGTTCCGAGACTTGTGGTGATTTGTCCAAAGTCACGTGGTGAAGAACTGGCCGAGCTGAGTCTTGCTCCTGGATGGTGTGGTCTGCTCAGAGTTCGCTGGGCTGCACAGTGGGGGAGCGACACTGAGCTCCAAGCCTCAGGTTCAAAGGTTTAGTTTAGACACAGCCTCCATCTAATGCCTCGGGCTGCATCTGCTCCTCTTCTCACCCAGTCCCATCAGTTTCAGTCTGAGCTTCACTCGGGGGGCCACCCTAAGGGTAGGGCTCCTAGGAGCCAGACAGAGGGGGTGCTGTAAGAGGTTTCTAGGGATGGCCTCTGGCAGGCTGACTCAAGTTCAAGCTATGGTCAAGTCAGCCAGCTGTGGCTGCAGCCAGGGAGAAGAATGAGAACTTAAATCATTTCTCTTGCAACCCAACCCCTCGCCTGGACCTACACAGAGAATCTTCCATTAGAGCCCATGTCCTATCAGAATGACCATAAAACCAGACATGGCAGAGCTCAAATGAGTGAGGTCTTTAGGTGTTTGTGAATTGCCTTAATTTTCACTTAATTGATTTCTTTGAACAGGAAATATATTTACAGCGTTTGAAATTCCGAAGGTAGGCAGTAAAAATTGCCCTTCCTGCCCTTGTCCACCCCCTCACCAATTTCCCCTCTCCAGAGGGATTTCATGAATATGCAAGGAAATACATATACACATATATATGTACACACACATTCTTTTCTCCCGCTTTTCTATGACGGGCAGCCTATTTAATCACCGTTCTACATCTTGATGTGTCTTACACTTGACAGTGGGCCTTGGAATTCCTTTACCTCGGCGCACAAAGAGGTGGCCCCATCTTTTTCACGGCTCTGCGGTATCCCATTGTATGGCGGTGCCAAAAAGGGGGTTAGCCAACCAGTCCCCTGGCAAAGGCATGTGGTTCGTCTCCCATCTGTTGCTATTATAAATAATGTGGCCGTGAATAACCTTATGCATCCGCCATGTGGTTCACAGGGGAGTATATCCAGAGGACAGATTCCTGGGCTAGGAACTCTGGGTCAAAGGGTGCGTGCATTTGTAATTTCAATGAGGAGTGTCGCCAAGTGGTCTTTCACAGAGTTCGGACTGATTTAAAATCTCACTGGAGGCACGGGAGCCAATAGAAGCCTCTTTAACATATTAGCCAGCAGGGAGGGCTGGGGTGTCAAAGAAGCCAGAACACCAAACAAGTCCTGCACATTTAAAAAAATAATAACGGGGGAAATGCAAATCAAAACCACAGAGAGACACGGCTTCCTGCCCACTAGGAGGACTAGAATAAAAAGATAAATTAAGTTAAAAAACAGGAAAGAAGTGTTGGCACGGCTGTGGGGAAATTGGAACTCTCGTGCATCACAGGTGGGAAGGTAAAATGTGCAGCCACTTTAGAGAACAGTTTGGTGGTTTCTCAAAAAGTTAAACATACAGTTCTCCAGTGACCCAGCAATTCCGGGCCTACCTGTATACCCCAAAGAATTCAGGTTCTCAAACAAAAACTTGCTCATGAATGTTCATAGCAGCATTAGTCACAATAGCCAAAAAGTGGGAAAACCCCAATAGCCACCCATGGATGAATTAATAAACAAAATGTGATAGGTGCCAACAAGGGAACGTTAGCCATAAAAAAAGAATAATATTCTAATGCATGCTACAACACGAATGAACCCCAAGCACATTATGCTGAGTGAAAGAAGCCAGACACGAGAGGGCACAAATGTAGGATTACATTTGTATGAAATACCCAGAATAGGTCAATCCGCAGAGGCAGATGAAGATGGATGGTTGCCAGGGGAGAGCCTGGGATTCCCTGACCGGGGGGCTGAAGGGGGGGTGGTGGCCTCCTGACAGCTCCTGGCTCCGACCACAGGCGGGCAGCTCTGCCTCATTCTGCCCCAAACTGGCCCGGAGGCCCCTTTTTCCGTTGTCACCTCAGGCGAATCGCCTTTGCTTGAACTAGCTTGAGGGGTCGCTGCTCTTTGCATCCACAGGATCCAAGTAGTTACTCAGTGTCCCTCTTTCTTGCTCTTTGGCCCCTCCCTCTGTGTACAAGGTTACACATACTCACTAGGAACCTCTTGTGGGGGAAATGAGTGAACAAAATTACACCCAAAACAATGGCTCAGAGCCATTTGGTGCTTGTCTTCCTCGGGCCTGTCCATTTTAATGGGCACATTCTGCACCCGGATAACAAGCAGCATTCCACAGGGGGCCCTTCAGTGAACCCAGAAAGTTCTGGGGTAAGAAGCGGCTTCAGCAAACATCTTTTAGAGCAGCGGTTCTCAACCTGTGGGTCGCGTCCCCTTTGGGGGTTTTCACAGGGGTCGCCTAAGACCATCGGAAAATGCAGATATTTACATCACGATGCAAAACAGGACCAAAATTTCATGGTTTGGGGTCACCACCACATGAGGAACTGTATGCAAGGGTCGCGGCCTTAGGAAGGTTGAGAACCACTGATTCAGAGCCTTGCAGCCTAGACCACTGATGCTCACCAAATATGACATCCCCTCCCCTCCCAGCCTCACTCCCCGTTCGGAGCTGGATGATTAGTTCGAACCTGTGGACTCTGGGAAAGTCCTGTTGGCCGTGTCCAGGCTGAGGCAGACCAAAGCCAGCCGCGGCCTCCCCCTCCTTCCCGGCCAGTCTCACCGAACTTGAGTGCATGAAGTCTCAGAGATTTAATCAGTTCAACCCAGCTTCCTGTGGGCCTTGCCCTCGGGATGCTGGGCAGGAGATGCTGAAAGGTCAGAAACGGTCCTGACCTCAAGGAGCTTCCGGTCCGGGTTGGGAGAGAGCAGGCAGAGACTCCCACCTCAACTGTTGACATTCAGACCACAAAGCTGGCAAGTGGAGAGATACATTATTCGAACAGCTCCATAAATGAAAGGTGGTCTTAACACAGGAGGTAAGGGAAGGTCAGCTGACAGGCACACAGTCACAGCCCTGAGAGATAAAAGTTCACTGGATAGGAGGTGTCCGTATGGTGACCCATGCAAACACGTAAATGTGCAATCCTGAGGCTGCAGGCTAACTTCTTCTAACTGTGTGATACAGAGTATTGTGAAACATGCAGAAAATTAGAGAGCATTCTAAACAGCACCCGGCTTGAACAATTATCATCATTTCCCAGTGTGGTTTCAGCTCCCCTATTTGTTTCTTTGCTTGTGCTATTTTTAAGTGATCTAATAACCAGTTCATGGTCAAATGTCCCCAATTGCCTGAAAGAACCAAAACATCTTTTTACGGTTAGTTTGCTCAAATCAGGACCCAAACCAGTTCTAACACTGACCCTCACTGGTAGGTCTTTAAAATCTGAGTCCCGTTCCCGGTTTATCCTTCCAGACATGGTCCCGTGTCACTCACACACGCCAGCTTCAGAAGCAGAAACGGTGCACTGCACAGGTCCTGCCTCCTCCGTTCTCACACGGGACAAACACGCCCAGGATTCTCGACAGCCACCTGCCTAATCGTGCTGGGTTTGCTGAGGCCAGACAGCCACATGCGTGGCCAGACTGCCTATGCCAGACACACAGGACATGCAGCCCATGAGGGAAGTCAGATCTGAGACTCAGACAAGCCCTTCAGAAAGCGGCTGCAGGAAGAAGAGAGGCCACCCTGGGTGTCCATCTTCCTAACTGCCGGATGCACGCGTCCCATCCTGAGCCCCGGGGACTGAGGGGAGGGTGCTCTATCAACAAGGTGGACAGTGGCCCGTGACTCTGGCCTCTAAATGGCTTCGCACCCGGAATAAATAAGCGGCCTTCAGAGGCAGCCACCTGGAAAGGTGCTCAGTCGGAGTTCTGGGAGGGAATGACTGACACTCCGGAGGGGCGAGGGGAGCTGAGAAACCTGTGCCTTTGGCCCAATCGCAAACCCACCAACCAGCTGAGCAAGTGATGCTGAAGGTCGCGTGGCCCAATCCCAAACTCAGACATCCCTGTGGAGTCAGAGAGGACTTTAGAGTCTGAGAGAGGGAGAAAGAGAGGGAAAGGACCAAGAGTCAGGAGCAGAGACCCAGAGGACAAGAGTGACACCAGCCAGCCAGCCGCATCCACACAAAGGAGCCAGAAAGGCATCGAGAAGGCCAGGAAGAGGGACCAGCGCAGGCCGGTGTGAGGCAGAGAGGAGAACAGAGTGGAGTGGGGTGCCATCTTCTCAAGCCTGACTGTTTTCTAAGAACCCCACTCCAAAACTGAGTCGCTGCAGAGGAAACCAGCACATCAGCTTCGGTTTCCTGCAAAGGATGCTCTGGCGCAGCGGTTCTCAACCTGTGGATCTCGACCCCTTTGGGGGTCGAACCACCCTTTCACAGCGGTCGCCTAAGACCATC
The DNA here is from genome assembly GCA_011751065.1 of Lasiurus cinereus. Taxonomy (NCBI): domain Eukaryota; kingdom Metazoa; phylum Chordata; class Mammalia; order Chiroptera; family Vespertilionidae; genus Lasiurus; species Lasiurus cinereus. The sequence continues at coordinate 2,164,312 of JAAGEH010000307.1, forward strand.
AGAAAACACCTATTTCCCATGGTCTTAGGAACCAACACACCGCTCTTCGGTGTAGCAAAGTGTAGCCATGTAGTTTACTGTTGTCCTATGAAGACTGTTACCACGATTCAAGACAAAATTTCATTTATTTGTAATTAGGAATAAATATTTCACAATATATAATAACATATTGTTTTTGTGATTAATCACTATGCTTTAATTATGTTCAATTTGTAACAATGAAAATACATCCTGCATATCAGATATTTACATTACAGTTCATAACAGTAGCAAGATTATAGTTATGAAGTAGCAATGAAAATAATTTTATGGTTGGGGGTCACCACCACATGAGGAGCTGTCTTAAAGGGTCGCGGCATTAGGAAGGTTGAGAACCGCTGCTCTGGCGAATAGCAGCAGCACGCTTGCTGGGTGGATGCAGACAGCTGGCCTCTGTTTGGTTTCCCCAACTAAGATGCAATCGAAACTCACAGTCCACACAACAGCCCATCTGATGTGGGTGCTTGTGTGGGAGAGGACCCCGATCCCAGGAACCTGCCGAAGACGAGGAAAAGTCTGAGGGAAAGCAGAGGGCGGCAGGCGCGGGTGATGGGCCCAGTAAGAGGGTTTGTCTGGAACCACTCGGGGTGGCAGTGCGGACGGTGCGTGTAAAGGATCAGAAGCTGTGGGGACCCACTCCCATCCGTCAGGAAAGATGCTCAGGCCGGTGCCTCGGAGTGCTGTTGTAGTGGTGGCCTCCTACAATACATCTTAGGGAACATTTATACTGTGTTCACTGTGCATTCAACTGTGGCCACTTCAAAGGTTTAGCCAAGTATTTTATGGCCACGGTAAAGGCTTCTTATTGATTTAAATTACAAGCTCGGCTCCCGTCAGCTCCACTTGAGGGCAAAAATGCAATAAAATATCCCCCGCAGCACCAGAGACAGACAGAGCGCATTGAAAATTTTAAGAGACCCTTTTCGCTATCATCGCTCTGAATGGTATTTATTGATATGGGCAAGGTTATCGGGGCGATTTGTCTACAGTCTTGAGGCCGTGGGGTTTGTCTTGGCCAGGGTGTTGGCTTGTTTAAGAATCCGAGCTGTGACCTGGGCCACAGAAAGGTCAGGGGTGCATTCCAGGTCCCCCCGGTTTCGCCTCTCCCCGGCTCTGGACAGAATGGCTGTTTCCAAGAACGGTGACATTGACATACCGGCCATCACAGCTGAGGGATTATGGTCGGCGGTCCTCCGATCATTTGCATATCCAGCAGGCTGAACTCAGATGAATGAGAGGTGTCAAGCCATGAATGACAAGCCCATCAAGACGATGGAAAGCTGTCCCCAGATTAACTGTCAGGGAGACAAACGCCGCTCCGGAGACAGAGGCCTGGGCCGGCAATTGGAAGACGGACGGGGAGAGGGGTTCGGAGCTGTCGATAGGAAACACTGTTCGTGGCGCTCAGAAAGCCGGGGGTGATGGGCACAAAGGAAGCCCCCTTCTGCTGAGAAAGAAAGGGGGAACACCACAAGCAGAGTGCCCTGGCCAGCCTCCTTCCTCGCTCCTTTATAATCATTTGCCTGAAACATACCCAAGACGGAGCTAACCCCGGACGTACACACAAAATAGCAAATGACTATTACGCGTCTGACATTTGAAATAACATGTTTCTAGAGGGCTGGCATTACAAGAGTCATTTCACTTCAAAATGTTATTCCTAATGTAATTTTTTAAAATTCATCAGAGGCACTTGCTAGGAATTCACGGTAGCACGAAAGTCACGCGGAAGACAGAGGTCAAATTCATTTCATTTCTTTTATGTTTTCTTCTCTCCGCGAGATGAAATAAATGATTAAGCCTCGAACACTTGGCAGTTCGGCGAATGTGCTCCGTGGCACCATTACAAGATCGATTTTCTCAATACAGGAGTCTTTCCAGGGTGCACATTGCTGAGCTGACATCTGTCGCCGTTGTCATGGCAGCGCTCTCTCCAGCATAGTGAGAGGTCAGGCCTGACAGGGAAGGCCTCGCCGGCTCTACCCCAGTCACTTCAAGGTTAACAGCCAATGGACCAAAGAAATAGGCAATTATAGGACAGTCAATTCCGGTTAAGGAAATATCTGAGAAGTAAATATGGCTGATAAGTGAATGGAAGTGAAACGGCCAATGCTATTGATGCGATCCCGCAATATCAATACCATTTCGCCGTGTGGTGTGGCTGCTCCTTGTAAAATTTCCAAAGCTCAGGGAAAGCCAGTGAGAGAGAGAGAGTAAGCAAAACTTCACCCGGCTGCCCAGAGCCTCTGGACGGGAAGAATAGAATTCCCACCCGTGGGGATGCGTTCCAGCAGAAGAGCAGAGCATCCTCCGGGGAAAAGTGGGCAGAAGATTCCCTGGGGGTCCATCCCCTGCTGGGGGAGTCCCCTGATATTCCCGGACACGCCCTGATAAAGGTCTCGGCATCTTCAAGGAAACGGACTGAAATAATCTTCCGCATTGCTACTTCTCATCGAGTAAATGTACGACTTATTAGGATGAAAGTCCTTTCTATAGTTTCAACAGCCCTGAAAAATATCAAGCGAACACGTTGGAACGAATAGTTTTCTAATGCTACACGTTTCTGCTAAAGCATAACTTGTGATAGACAGGGAAAGGGGTTCCTGTAATAGACATTCTTTGAACAGAATTAGAAAAATGACAGGTGGAACTAAAATGTAAAGATTTTCAATTACAAGTTGCCTAGCCCAGGAATTCCGCTACTGACAACCTCTGCAGATTCATTAAAATACACACATTCATATTCCTCACTCCTGATTAAATCCCGCATTCGGTATGAAGAGATCTTTAGATTTCATCAGACACTTGAACAAATGACAGTGACTGTCCTTCCGCGGTGAGGTTTTGTTGCTCACAAAGAACAATGGGAAATTTCAGGTTAAAAAAACAACGGTATGTTGTCACTGTGGTGTCAGGTCTCAGATCCCTGTCAAAATGTTCTTGGCTTTGGTCAGGGTCGACCATAGGGACGGCTGAGGTCTTTGGTCCGTCTCTGGCCCCGTCCAGAGGAGGAATGTCACCAAGCAGTGCTCACAGTCCCCTTGCCAACATGCTTCCCAGAGTTCTCGCTAATAAACTGTGGAAGCTGGTTCAGCACCTAAGCTGGTGAGCTGATATGACTCCCTTCAGCCTGGTGGTCTCTGGAGAAGCTATGGCTTCGTCTGAGAAGGTTCCATGTGGATGCAAGAAAGAGGAACCCTGTCAAATTAGCTTCCATGTAGAGAGTCTACTTAACCAACATCAGGCAATGCTGAAAGGGGTGGGAAACACAGGAAAGAAATTGCATGCAAGCCCAACAGAAAGGAGGACGGGAACTGGGAAATAGAAATGAGGGTCATTCTCTCTTCATACATTTCATCTCTGCCAGGCTTCCTCCCTCCTCCTCCTCCTCCTCCTCCTTCTTCTTCTTCTTCCTCTCTTTCTCTCTCTCTCTCTTTCCCTCTCTCTCTCTCTCTCTCTCTCTCTCTTTCTCTCTCTCTCAAGCTTCCTCTGCTGTCAATGTGCTTCACTTCACTTGGCATTTTCATTCCTGCCATCATTCTCATCTTATTAACTCAGCTTCTCAATGCCCACATTTCAGATCCCTGTACGACAGTCTGATTAGGTCAGCCCAGGCCCTGAATTAGTTCGCCCACAGTCAGGTACCCAGTTGGATTTAACCAGCTAGGTGGAGAAAGGTTGAGTAAGGTTATACAATTTAAATATGACTACCCCTTGGGGGGAACACTTTGTAAAGTATATGATTGTCTAACCACTATGCTGTATACCTTAAACCAATAAAAATAGTTTTGAAAGTCAAATGTAATTTAAAAATAAACAATTAGCCTGGCAGTGTGGCTCAGTGGTTGAGTGCCAAGCTATGAACGCGGAGGTCACGGTTCAATTCCTGGTCAGGGCACATGCCCAGGTTGCAGGCTCGATCCCCAGTGTGGGATGTGCAGGAGGCAGCCATTCAATGATTCTCTCTCATCATTGATGTTTCTCTCTCTCTCTCCTTTTCTCTTCCTCTCTGAAATCAATATATATATATTAGCCCTAATCGGTTTGGCTCAGTGGATAGAGTGTCGGCCTGGAGACTCAAGGGTCCCAGATTCAATTCCGGTCAAGGGCATGTACCTTGGCTGCGGCACACACCCTCCAGCTGTACAGGAGGTGGCTGATCGATGTTTCTCTCTCTCCAATGTTTCTAACTCTCTATCCCTCTTCCTTCCTCTCTGTAAAAAAATCAATAAAATATAGTTAAATATATATTTTTTAAGTAAAAATTAAAAATAAACATGTCTGCCCAGGTCCACCCCTTACGCAAGACAAGGCACAACTCAAAGCATATCCTCCATGTCCTCTACAAAGATCACCAGTGACACACGCTTTGAATCTCCTCCACACGACCAAGAGACCTAAAAACACCCTCCCGAGATGGTTACTCAACCACATACCGTGAATTTGCATTCGCTACTGCATTATCAGAGGCCTCCCCATCGGTCTAAAATGGCACCCCTGCAAAAACCCTGCACACACTCCTTCCTGCAAAAACCCTGCACACACTCCTTCCTGGTCTAAAGAAAAAACGCCCCTTCTGATGCCTTGACCTTCACAAAGGGCTGTCGCCAGCGCTGCCCGATCTGTCCCTCCATAGCCTGCCTTTGGCCTGCACTTCACTTAACCTGCTTCCTGCCCAAGCCCGCCTCTCCATGTCTCCCTCCCATCTTCTCTCTGGGCCACTCCAAAATTAAATACAACTCACACGCGGGGGCTCTCAAAGAATAACAGGAAGTAATGAATGGCCGCTGCAAGTGGCTCTTTTCTCAAGCAGGTACTTTGACGGGAGGACACTGGGTGCCATTTGTTACCGGAGAGCTCACGGGGCCTGCCCTGGAGGGCCAGCTCAGATGCCGGCTCCCTCATAAAACCTCCCCCTGACCATCCAGATAAAAAAAATCCATGATGTCTCCTCAGAGGAAGCATCCATCGTCTCTAGCGCTGTTTCCCGGGTGTAAAAACTGTGAGTCCTTGAGTTACAAGCCCGGCGACAGCTGAGAAACAGAGCGTTGGGAGGTAGGCCCTGTCACCTGGGGAGCCCTTGGAGCCACGTTCACTCGTAAATGTGGGGCTTGAAATCACATGGCAGCCCTTGCATTGTTAGCTTCACCTCCAGGTGATCCAGAACACTCGTTTACTAATACGTAGTCAGACGATCGTTAAAATAAAAATACAGTCCTAGCCAATTTGGCTCAGTGGCTAAGCTTCGGCCTGAGGACTGAAGGGTCCCAGGTTCAGTTCTGCTCAAGGGCACGAACCTTGGTGGTAGGCTCGATCCCCAGCCCTGGTCAGGGTGCTTGTGAGAGGCAACCAATCAATGTGTGTCTTTCACAGACATGTTTCTCTCTTTCTGTCTCTCCCCTTCCCTTCCACTCTCTCTAAAAATCAATGGAAAAATATCCTGAGGTGACTTTTTTTAATATATTTTATAGATTTTTTTACAGGGAGGAAGGGAGAGGGATAGGGAGTTAGAAACATTGGAGAGAAACATGGATTAGCTGTCTCCTGCACGCCCCCTACTGGTGATGTGCCCATATACCCTTGACCGGAATCAAATCCAGGACCCTTGAGTCCGAAGGCCAACACTCTATCCACTAAGCCAAACCCGTTAAGGCTCCTCAGGTGATTTTAAATCAATTTCAAATACCTAATTGTTCAGCGCCAGTGTAGTCTGCAGACCCAGAAGACTCTGATTTCAAATCACTGGGTCCACATGGAATGAACCAGAAACCACATTTACCATTTTGTATTTGACTGTGTAGCTCTGACATCTTAAAAAAAAAAATGGCAACAAACAAAAACAGCACGTGTAGCGAGGTAAATGAAATACCTCCTCTTTACTCTTGGTCAAAGCCATAATTCCAGGGCTTATTTTGAACAGTGATAGATTTCCACCTTGTTCACCTATAAACCTACTCAAAACGCTGATCCTGGTCAATGACAGAACCTGTGATTCCAGACACATCACCTCAGCAGGAATGCCTATCATTTGCTAAGCCAAGAACACAGAGAACTGCTTTACATGCTCATATGTTGTGAAAAAATACAATATTGACTCCATCTGAGACCTTTCTGTTTATTTACCTGGCCAAATCTGAGAATTAGATAGAAATGATGTTTTTTACCCTTTGTCTTATTCTCTGATTGATTTTTTTTTTCTTTCAGATTGGGGCTGGAGCTATTTTTTAATCCCTTATCCAATACATACCTGATAAGATGCTGGGAACTATGCCAAGCATCTAAGAATACAAATACCTTGCAGCCTAATGCAGAAGCCAGATATAAAAATAGCTAACGTGATGAAATAAATTTTGCAAATGAGGTCTAGTCTAAAGGCTATGAGAAAAAAGAAAGTTGTTAACACTCAAGTATCTCAGGAGAGTGTCATAGGAAAGAATCTTTTAACTGGGGTATTGTATTAATTATAGATTGCTTCATAACCAATCACCCCAAAACATAGTTGCTTAAAATAAACATTTTTTTCTCTCCACGGGTCAAGGATTTGAGAGCTAGCTTACGGTTTGTCTGGAGGTTACAATCAAGTTCACTCATGTGGCTGTTGGAAGGAGACCTCTCTCAGTTCACCTCAGTCAGCTTCTCCCTGGGGCTGTTGAAGTGTCCTCGTGAAATGTCAGCTGGCTTTCACAAGAATGAGTAAAAAGAGAGAGAGATACAGAGAGACAGAGAGACAGAGAGGTTCTAGCTTGGACTACACACTCCAGGAATCGAACCATGACCTCCTAGTTCCATAGGTTGATGCTCAACCACTGAACCACCTGGGCCAGGCAGACCCATCCTTTAAAGAAATAAGTATCAGAGAATTCATGGACATATTTTTAAACCACCATGAGGAATGAATAAAAGCTTTCTACAGAGAAATAGAGAGGGAGCCGACTATCCGGAGCAGTCTGGGCAGAAGGAACAGCATGTACAGGTGTGAAAAATCATGGGTTTCAAGGAAAGTGAGGAATTTACTGGAGGAGTGGGAACTTATGTTAGTTAGATGAAATCTTACAAAGAAGCCCAGTGTGCAAAACAAATAAAATTTGTCCTACTGCAGCTAAAACTAGGTCAAGGTGGGAGAGAGAAAGCTCCCTCCAAAGCAGCCTTGATGAGAGGCTCTCGAACTTTGTTGTTTGAAAGCCACTGCCATACCCAGCAGTCACTGGGGCTCCTCTACAGGTACCAGGCCTCCTCCGTGAATGTTTGCCTTATCAGGTAACAAACAGCATTCCTGTTCTATCACTGGGCTGTAACTAAATAAAAAGTAAACAAGATCCTCATTAAAAAGAGAATAATGATCTCCTTGCAAAAGAGGGGAAATCCCAACTTACTCATGGGTTATATTCTAAGAGTTCACTTGTTAAGAGGGCTCTTTAGAATCTGTGTATCAGTTAGCTATGCCACAAAGATGCTGTGTAACAAACGATCCCAATACTCAGTGACTTAAAACAACATTCATCTATTCTCATGGCTGCAGGTCAGCTGAGGATCAGCTCACTGAAGCTGCTGCTCAGTCCCATGGCTCTGCTTCAGATTGTAGGTCAGCTACAGGGTTAGAGCTGACCGTGGAAAGCTCCTCTCAGAGAGAGCGGAGAAACACAAACGGGCACAGGAGGCAAGCGGAAAACAAGGCCTCTAAAGGCCTCAGGCCAGAATTGGCACTTTTGCCCAGAAGGCTGGTCCCAAACAGTTCCAAGGACCAGCCCCAAACCAAAGGGCAGGAAAATACAGTCTACCCACACGAGGCTAAAGCAAGAGGGTGAACAATTGGAGCCATTCAACCTGCTGCATTCTCAATGCATTTTCTATAAAAACAAAATTCAAATTATAAGTTTATCATATTAGCTCACCCAAACTGACTGAATGCTAAGAAGAGTAACATCATGTTTTGTTTTGTTTTTTAATGTGTTTTATTGAATTTTTTACAGAGAGGAAGGGAAAGGGATAGACAGTTAGAAAAATTGGAGAGAGAGAAACATCAATCAGCTGCCTCCTGCTTGCCCCCTACTGGGGATGTGCCCGCAACCAAGATACATGCCCTTGACCAGAATCGAACCGGGGACCTTTCAGTCCGCAGGCCGATGCTCCATCCACTGAGCCAAACCGATTTCGGCCGCAGGCACGTTTTTTAAGGAAGCCAAATTGTCTTCCCAGCTCGCTTTCTTCCCCGCCTTCCCAACAGCGCTCACATCTCTCCCCGTGTGCTCTACATTTCCACGGCTGCCTAAACCCCTCACCCCTGCGCCTCACGCCTCCTTCCGCACTGCCCTCTTCCCAGTTATTTCAGCCCCCAAATTCGGAACTCTGCACCCCTCAGTGTAGGCCCTCCCGGCGGGCTGTCAAAAGGAAACACATCAGATGGATCCAATTCATACTCACCTGTGCATGGCCTCTTGCTTCTCAACACTCCCTTGGGCATTTGCCTTTGGAAAGGGGTCTGTCCATTCATAACCCAACAATCCTCTCCCTGATGAGATTAAAGACAGTGGACACATTAGCAAAAGTCAAGAAGTCTGGATTCTTTTCCAGAAAGGGGACCGTGTCTTACCCAGGCCTGCCAGCTATTCTCATTTTGTGAAGGAACCACCATCCGTACGCGCGGAGCCTGCTGGATGCACTTTGTCGCTCTCAGCTCCAATGTCTTCTTTTACCCTCCATACTGCTGAACTCGCCGAGAGAAGATGAATGTCGGTGGCGAGATTTACATCTCATTCCAGGACCGGTGTTGCTTCCCATTTTGAAGTTTACTCCATGGGCCAAATCTTTATAAAGACTTTCTTTGTTATTTTCCAACATCAGAATGACATGTTGCACCATGATATATGCCTACTTTGACTTCGGAAGAGCTGAATGATTTGGCCTTTGCATTGTGTTTTCACCTGAACATCCCTATTTTGAACAAAAAAAAAAAAAAAGAAATTACTATCTTGAGAACAATGCTATTAATCATCTTTGAAAACGTGTTTACTTTTAAAGACAGATCATAAAGAAAGATTCCAAGTGTTAAATTGTAGCGACACCACTTTCCTACCCTGTTCACATGTCTGTGTACAGACAAAGGGAAGTAGAAAGTTAAGGATTGAGGTTACCGTGTAAAAGACTAATCTGAATAATGTGGCCCCAAAAATATAGCTTTATCGATCCTGAGGTATGAATTTATGTATGGTTCATCATGTCTGCTGATGTTTTTGTGACAAAAAAAAATAGCAATGCCTGTATGCCTTATGACAGTATTATTCTGTCATATTTTAGCCATTTTGAGCCGCCTTTGAAATAGTCGATATCTCCCCCCATCACTTCGCCATGCAAACTACAGTGCCTATCAGCAAGCCACCTGCGGATGGGCCAGTGGGAACAATTATTTCTCTTTTTGTCTAGTCAAGTGCCAATAACCACAGCACTGCCTTCAGGTGGCCTGCATTAGGTTGGTATTTGGGGTGTGTTCATTAAAGGACTCCTCCTATCTTTTCTTCCTTTAGCCAAAGAGGTCCTCCAAATTCTAAACTTCTTAAGAGAGAATGCTTTTCTCTTCTCAACAACCAAATTTTGATGACGTCTAAATACAGTCAACCCTCTCTGTGACAGGAACTGAGGCAAGATGTGTGTCATGGGAGTATTGCTGGAAAGTCCCCCCTCACCCGCCCTCCCCCAATGGCAAGGTAGTCAACCGCTCGTCAATCACAAAGCTGCACTTCTTTGTGTCTTATTAGAGAGAACTCACAGGTTAATGACTGAAATGAGGCCTGGGGTTCAGAGCAACGGTTTGAATTCTAGGTCCCACCTTTACCGGCCATAACTTGGCCAGTTATGGAACCTCTCTGCCTCAGTTTCTTTACCTTCCACTGAGGTAAGAGTACATGCCTCTTCGTTGTAAGGATGGAATGAGCCTATATGTTTGGCGTGTCCTCGTAAGCACTCTGTCCGGGTTTATTGGCCTCATCGAGCTCATAGGTGATTGGAATTCTTTTTTTTTAAATATATTTTATTGATTTTTTTACAGAGAGGAAGGGAGAGGGATAGAGAGTTAGAAACATCGATGGGAGAGAGACATCGATCAGCTGCCTTTTGCACACCCTCTACTGGAGATGTGCCCACAACCAAGGTACATGCCCTTGACCGGAATCGAACCTGGGACCTTTCAATCCATAGGCCGATGCTCTATCCACTGAGCCAAACCAGTTTTGGCGGTGATTGGAATTCTTTTTTTCTTTTTCTTTGTAATAATTTTATTGATTTTTTCACAAAGAGGAAGGGAGAGGAACAGAGAGCTAGAAACATCGATGAGAGAGACATCGACCAGCCACCTCCTGCACGCCCCCCATTGGGGATGTGCCTGCAACCAAGGTACATGCCCTTGACCAGAATCGAACCTGGGACCCTTCAGTCCACAGGCCGATGCTCTATCCGTTGAGCCAAACCGGTTTTGGTGGTGATGGGAATTCTTGAGCTTCTTCTTAACCATTGCTGTTGGGGGCGGGTAGCGTGGACAACCACTCCGATCTAATAGAATCGAAATGCCGGTTCCCCATAAGCCACCAGCGCCCCTCTCAGGAAAATCCGATGACGAATTCTAGACCTGTGCACGGAAAGACTAGACTAGATGAGAATTCACGGCAACGTGGTTTGTAACAACAACCACAAAGGAAAGGAGACCTCCAGGTGGTCGTCAACAAGAAAGCGGGTGTATCAGTCTGAGTATTCATACACCAGAAAAACAAACAGGGGCGAATATGAATAGAGTCTGTCACAGGTGTCAACTTGGAAAAACCCTAGGTTGCAAAGAAGAAGCGGAAGCACAAATCAGCCCCCACCCCCCTCTCCCTCTGGGACAGCCCCTCCTGTTCCCTTGTACTCCCACAGGTCCCTCCTGCTTCCCTTCGGCCTTGGCAACCCATCCACACGCTCGCTCCTTTGGACGTTGGAGAGCTATAAATCGTACATTTTTTTAAAAAAAAACGATAAGGAAACGGCACCTCTGGGGATTAAAACCCAATTCTCCTGATGACCGGTTCCGTAGCTGCACATCCTCTAAATGGGATTTCAATCCATACGTGGGGCGCATTAGGCAGCGACGCGCACGAGGAGGCCAGGGAGGGAGGGCGGACCGCGGAGAGGGCCGGTCAGCACTGTGGCCAGCGCCCGCCGCGATGCCAGGAACCGGCCCGCCAAGGCCACGGCCACCAGCCTCCCCGCCCCCACTTCCGCAGCGCCTGGAGCTTCTCTCTGCATTATTGATTGTTTCTAAGACTTGGGGAGGAGGAGGGGGGAGGATGGCAAGGAAGGAGAGGAAGAAAAGGAAGCGATTTCTCTTAATAGGTCTGCTCCTCTCGCTCTGGGTAGAATCGATGCGGGTGGGCTGACTCCCTTCCCCCCCCCCAAATGCTTCCTCCCATTGTCACTAACTCAGGTCAAATGAGAGGATGCAGTGCTGGTCACCTCCACCGCCCCTCCCCCGGCTGTCCTCCTGGCTGTGGCGGTGGGGTGCCGGGTGCCGGGGTCCTGGGTGGCAGGTCGAGGCTGGGTGGGGGGCATCAGGCCGGAGGGCAGGGCTTCTGCTCAGGGGCCTGGGGGCGGCCCAGGTTTAAAAGGCCATGCTACCCTTGTGGCTGATTTGTGCTTTGGTTTCTTCTATGCAACATAGGGTTTCCCCAAGTTACACACTTCTTCTAGAATGCTTTCCTTCCACTTTCCAAATTCCTGCAGGAGAATAAAGCTTTTATGAGAGGCTCTACGGCACCTACACACACACACACACACACACACACACACACACACCAAAAAAAGTCTGCCTTTTCTCCCAGCCTCATCTCTTCACCGGATTTTTATGCCGAAGGTTTATTTTTCATGCCAAGCCCTTGCTCCCCTGGGTGGGCCTTATGGACAAAAACCTTTAGGAGCCGGTCATTCTGCTTTGGAACTCCAGTCACGTTCAGGAGGGATGGCACAGTTACAATATAAGGGGGAACGTTCCCCACCCCGTATGCTAAGCGGAGGCCACGCCCACAGAAAGGCCTCTCACTGGAATAGGGGTACAGGGCCAGGGTGTGCCCCGGAAGCCATCTCCAACGGATGCCAGGAATTTACAAATACATCTGCGCTTCATAGTAATTCTTTGTAAACTGAAAACCTCTGCAGACTCATCCTCTTCATAGAGAATTCAAGAAGCTGCAAACAATAATTTTGAAAAAATGGTATAGGTAGGAGTGTTATTACAGTAGTATTACAAAATCACCCTGACTGGTTTGGTTCATTGGATAGAGCGTTGGCCTGCGGACTGAAGGGTCCCGGGTTCGATTCTGGTAGGAGGGGGACATAGGAGGTGCAGGAGGCAGCTGACCAATGATTCTCTCTCATCATTGATGTTTCTATATCTCTCTCCCTCTCTCTTCCTCTCCAAAATCAATAAAAAGTAGTTTTAAAATATTACAAAATCCCTTTTGTGGAATAAATTCCAAGACGCCAGCGTTTTGTGAGAAGATGAGATACGGTTATCAGCCCACCATCTGCTGCACCTGAGAGAGGACCAGGTTGAGCTCTCAGAAGGCCTGCGCCCCCACTTCTGTCAGGGACCAGGCAGTGCAGCTGGCTCTCAGGTTTACACATGACCGGCACAGGAGATGCCCACTTCACTGCCACCCCAGGAGGTGGGAAGCAAAATAGCAGGATGCCCTCAAAGGGCTGTCAGCCGGGGGCAGGCACGCGCCTGACAGAACTGGAATGCGGGTGTAAACTCACCGGGTGTGCTTCAAGATATACAGGATTCTGCTACAGGATTCTGACTCCATCATTTTTTTTAAATGTCCGGCCGACCAGGGAATCTTCTAGAGAAAACCAAACAGACAAGTCAACAAACCTGAACTATTTTTGTAGCTATTGGTCAGACAGATGTCGGCACGCATCTTGACAGGGGGCAGCCAGGTTGTGGGGAAGGATGGAGAGATCGCAGGAGGGAACTCTGTGGGGGGGGGGGGGGGCGGCAAGCCAGTCAGTGAAGAGCCTGAGATCCAAACATGAGAGGGAAGCCTGGCTAACCGGTGCTGCCTGGTGCCTGGAGCCATGTGACCTAGCCACCCCAATGCTGTCAACATACCCATGTAGGAACGGGGGGAGGGGGGGGCGCGGGGGGGAGTTCCTCAATACATCTCTTTAACACGCAGTGCTCAGGCAACAATGTTGTGGGACCTCACTCTCCTATAACCTAACAGAGGGAGCATTTCCACTCCCGGGAGACCACCAGCACCGTGAAAACTGATCATGCCGATGGGAACAGGGCAATCTTTCGGAATCTGCACTTTGCAGACCAGGAGAGACGTAACCTCGCGGTAGAGACAGCAAAGGCCAGAAGCAGTGTGATTCAGAGCATGTGATTTGTCTCCCAACCTCCCTGGGAGGAGTCAGCTTCTCCCAGCCCTTGGCTTTTGTCATGGCCAAGGGAATTGCTTTGACCAACAGGATGTTAGACGGGACACAAGCTGAGGCTTAAACTGTGCTTGGGGGGTGGGGGGGGGATGGAGAAGACTGTGTCCCGGGTGGCCTCGTGGTCTCAGTAGGAGCAGACCCAGACCTGCATGATGAGCCTGCACACCCATGAGAATTAAAGGAGATAAAATAATTCACACACCGAAAATCCAAGTCACACAAATTGCAGAAGCCAACATCCCACAAACGAGGACGGTCCTTAGAGAGCCCATCACTGTGCGATCACAAAAGAAACTGTGGCCGAAACCGGTTTGTCTCAGTGGATAGAGCATCAGCCTGCAGACTGAAGGGTCCCGGGTTCGATTCCAGTCAGGGGCATGTACCTTGGTTGCGGGCACATCCCCATTGGGGGCATGCAGGAGGCAGCTGATCGATATCTCTCTCTCTCATCGATGTTTCTAACTCTCTATCCCTCTCCCTTCCTCTCTGTAAAAAATCAATAAAATATATTTTTAAAAGGAAGAAAGAAAGAAAAAAACTGTGAAGAAGGGCCCCACACAAAGAGCGCTGTTTTGTTTTATTCCATTGAAAACAACGGTTTCCTCCAGCTTTGGCCAAAATAAAGCACAACTGTGAACTAGAGCTAAAGCTAGCCCAGACTCCAAGCTCAGTTCTGTAGCAGAAGTTTCTGGAGCTCACACTTTTTTCTTTTTCTTTCTGTGTTTTGTTCCTTTTTTTTTTAACCTGTTTTTTTGTTTTGTTTTGCTAATCCTCACCTGAGGACATTTTTTTCCCATTGATTTTTTTAGAGAGTAGAAGTGGGAGGGGGAGAGAAATGGATGTGAGAGAGACCCTCTGATTGATTGCCTCCTGCACATATTCCGACCAGGGCCAGGGATCAAGCCTGCAACCGAGGTACATGCCCTTGCCCAGAATTGAACTCAGGATCCTTCAGTCCACAGGCTGACACTATGTAGTGAGCCAAACCAGCTAGGGCATATCTTTTATTTTGAAATAAGCTTATACTTACAGAACAGTTGCAAAAAAAAAAAAATAGTACGGACAATTCCCGCAGTCCTTTCTCCAGCTTCCCCTAAGGCCAACATTTATTTGGATCTCATCCGGTTTTCCACTAATGTCCTTTTTCTGTTCTAGCATCCAGTCCCGAATCCCACGAGCTATTATCTCCTTAGCCTCTTCATATCCATGACAATTCCTTCGTCTTCCTTGACATTCACATCCTTGGCAGTTTTGTAGATTACAGGAAAGTAATTTTTGGAATGGGCTGCTCTGGTGTTTTTTCATAATTGGAGATGTGATGCAATTTTAGTGAGAATACCACACAAAGAGTGTGTTCTCGGTGCTCAAGGGGTGGGGAATGGAGGGGCTGTCTTATTACTGGTGATGTTAACCTTGATCACTTGGGTATGGGGGTAGCTTGCAGGTTTCACCACCACACAGTTACTATTTTTCCTTTATAATTAACTAGAGGCCCAGTGCACGAATTCCTGCACAGGTAGAATCCCTCAGGGTGGCCTGCAGAGATCGGGCTCCAGCTCACAGACTCAGAGCCCTGCCTGACACCCTGCCTTGGCCTGGTGCCACCCCCTCACCTGCTCCACCATCCTGACTGCAGGGCAATTGATTGGGACCGCCACCCCACCCCACCAGCTCCCTCAGTGTCTGGGTCTGGGCAGCAGCCCCACCTCATGCCTCTACCATTGGTCACCATCTGTAGGGTGATTGGTGGGGCAATCGGGCCTCCGCTCATACCCACCTTGGCCTGGTGCTGCCTGCTCTCCTACTCCACCCTCCTGCCATGGTCCAGCTCTCATCCGGGCCCATGAGAGCCGGCAGTGCCTCCATGTGTGAACCCCTTTCACATCCCACGTGGTTCAGGGATCAGGTTCAGGATTCGGGTTCTGGAGAAGGTCGCACACAAATGAAAGAGACTAGAAAAGTATTAATTTGGGAATATTGGGGGCCAGATGGGAGCCTACCTCTATGGAGAGGACTATACCCCACTCTGGTCTTGCTATCCCTTTTATTAAGACTATGGGATACACCCATAGCCTTTAGGCAGGAAATTCCAAGAACAGAAATTTACATGAGACAAATAGTGGAAGCTGCTTCAGCTACCAATGTCTCAACTAATCAGTGAGTGATGAGCTCTGACCTTTCAGAGCAATGAAGGTTGACCAGCCTTCTGGTTTTCTGCCCACATCTTTCTATTAGTGAGACAATGATTGGTTTCCGGCACCTCCACTGTCTCTGGCTGCCAGCACCCAATCGCGAATGCCCGCCACGTTCCACACTGCCCCCGATGGTCAGCGCACATCAAAGCGAGCGCTCGAACTCTTAGTCAGTAGAACTCCCAGTCGGTCAAACTCCTGTTTGAGCGCCAAAGGGACAGTTTTCATATTAGGCTTTTATTATATAGGTAAATATATTGAGAAAGACACTTTGAGACTATACAAATATCTTGTTTCTCCTTAAAGCTTCACCCACGGAGTTTAGCATCCACCAGTGGACCTTGCTTGCAACAATGCTGACCATAACATTTGTGGAATGTTGGCTCACACACCTGACACTAGAGGGATGCAGCCAATAAACGTCCCCCTTGCTTCCCAGCCTCAACCTCACCAATAATGAGATCTGAACCGACTGTGCAAAGGGGTAAGAAAGGCCCAGTTCCTGGAAGGAAGGAGTCTCAGCCACAATTCTGAGGCCGCTTTGCAGAGTCTACTGAACAGCAGTTGACAGCCCTTGCTTAGAAGGCAAAGAGGAGAACAACCAGGGAGCACAACCAACTTCCATGCTAATCAGGGTGAATAAAGCCATGACACAGGACAGAAAACCACAGGACGCTGTTTAACACGACCAGGAACTCAATGCAGGCAGCCAGCTACCTTGCTTTCCTTTTGTAATTAGAGTCACAGAGAAAACAGCTTCCTGGTGCCCTACGCCACAAGCAAAGCCCCAGACAATATCCTCATTTCCAATAACGCTGCCCCTTTATCTCACTCTGCCTGATGCCTAATAAGCTGATTGCTATTTACTTTGGACCAACAGCTAATCTGTTAATGATTGATTTTAAATTTTTAGTCATTTGTCTCTAGCAGGACCTGCGACTACAAAAGGCAGTCCTTTCCTACATGATGAATTGGCTTTTTCTTAAAGAGAAAAAAAGAGGAAGGAAGGAAGGATGAAAAAAAGAAAAGATTGAAGTCAGAGTCTTTATGGTGGCATTCTGCTGACAAACAGTTGACATTCAATGAGAAATTGCAATGCAATAAAAGAAATGGCAATTCTGCCTCTAAGATTCATCTGCCTTTGAAATTGTCAGCAAATAATAAAAGTGGACAAATGGTGACATAGGGTAAAGTCCCTCTTCCAGATGAAGCAAACTATAATTGTGCTGTAAGTTTTCAGAGCCTAACATTCTTAATTAGCAGAATTGATGCTCATGGCCCAACCAGAATGGGATCTCTAAACTAATGCCATCACTGTCCTTTCACACAATCTAAATCCCACACCAATTATATGTGTGTTTTTGGAGGATATAGGCAGAAAAGTGAGTTTTGCCTTCCATTAATAAAAAGACTCTTGCCTTAGCCTAGTGGTCAGCAAACTCATTAGTCAATAGAGCCAAATATCAACAGTAGAACAATTAAAATTTCTTTTGAGAGCCAAATTCTTTAAACTTAAACTTCTAATGCCACTTTAAAATAGACTCGCTCAGGCCTTGGTATTTTGTGGAAGAACCACACTCAGGGGGCCAAAGAGCCACATGTGGCTCACAAGCCATGGTTTGCTGACCACTGGGGTAGGCTGAGCCGCTGGGCCCTATAGAACACTTACTACCCAAGACCACTCTACCAACTCAAGGAGACATAACAGCTCTACCCAATACATAGAAACAAACTCAGGGAAGCAGCCAAAATGTGGAAGCAAAGAAACATGTCACAAATGAAAGAAATAGAAGGAAGCAAACTACTAGATATAGAATTCAAAACCATGGTTATAAGGTTCCTCAAGAATCTTCTAGAAACTTCCAAAAAAAAAAAAAGGACCAGTCAGAAATACGTTATCATTTATTTCACTCAGCATACACTGACTGAAATAAATAATAGCATATAGGGATTCAACAGTAGAGTAGAGAATTCTGAGAATCAAATCAACAATTTGAAATATGAGGAAGCAAGAAACACCCAACTAGAAGAGCAAAAAGAAAAAAGAATCCAAAAATATGAAGACAGTGTAAGAAGCCTCTGGGAAAACTTCAAATGTACCAACATTTGCCTTACGGGGGTGCCAGAAGAAGAGAGAGAGCAAGATATTGAAAACCTATTTGAAGAAATAATGCCAGAGAACTTCCTCTATCTGGGGAAAGAAATAGACTTACAAGTCCAGGAAGCACAGAGAGTCTCAAACAAGAGGAACCCACAGAGGACCACACCAAGACACATCATAATTTAAATGCCAAGGGCTAAAGCAAGAGAAAAGCAGTTAGTTACCTACAAGGGAATGTCCACACGACTATCAGCTAATTTCTCAACAGAAACTATGCAGGCCAGAAGGGAGTGGCAAGTAATATTCAAAGTGATGAATAACCAGGACCTACAAACAAGATTACTCTACCCAGCAAAGCTATCATTCAGAATTGAAGGTCAGATAAAGAGCTTCATAGACAAGAAAAAGCAAAAGGAATTCATCTCCACCCACCCAGTATTATATGAAATGTTGAAGGATAATCTTTAAGAAGAGGAAGAAGACAAAAAAGGAACAAAACTATGAATAACAAAATGGCAACCAATACACACCTATCAATAATTGAATCTAAAAATCAAAATAAATAAGAAATCTAATGAACAGAATAAACTGGTGAATAAAATGGAATCAGAGGCATGGAAATGGAACAGACTGATGATTCTCAGAGGGAAGGGGCTGGGGAAGTGGGAAGAAATTAAACAAAGATCTTATATGCAGGTGTGGATTACCTATGGACACAGACAATAGGGTGGCGAAGGCCTGGGGCAGGCAGGAATCAGGTGGAGGGAAACAATGGAGGGACATCTGCCGAAACCGGTTTGGCTCAGTAGATAGAGCAACAGCCTGCAGACTGAGGGGTCCCAGGTTCGATTCCGGTCAAGTGCACGTGCCTTGGTTGCGGGCACACCTCCAGTGGGGGGTGAGCAGGAGGCAGCTGATCGATGTCTCTCTCTCATCGATGTTCCTAACTCTCTATCCCTCTCCTTTCCTCTCTGTAAAAAATCAACAAAATATATATTTTTTAAAAGAGGGACATCTGTAATAATCTCAACAATAAAGATTTAAAAAATGAAAAACATGAACCAGCTCTTCCACAGAGCGGAAAGGAAGCGCCCAGTCCAGAGGGGTGTTTCGGTGGCTGTGAGCAGTGGCCGGTCTTCCTGGAGGGCCAGCGGCATAAATGAACAGATTCGACATTTTGCAGAGCCTCTGAAAGGAAAGGCTAACCTGTCTGAAGGATAAAAGCCCTCGTCTTATGAATATTTTAGATCCTGCAAGACGTGGAAGCTCCATCTGCCGTCAGCGAGGCCTGAGAAAGACTCGAGGCAGCGGGGGACAGAAACCACGGCCTCTCAAACGGTCTCCTGACCTTCCTGAGAGGCAGAGACCATGTGACCACGATTGCCTATCTCAGCAGACCTGCTGGGAACGGGAGAAAGTGTTAAATAGAACCAGGTAGACAGTGACGAATTGACATACTGAACAATCGAACGCTTCAGTAATCAGCCTAAGGACCTGATATCAACAACATTTTTCAGTTTTGTCCAAATTCATTGCAAGGTGTGCTTTAGCAAGTTCACTTCTCATTGGCAAGACCTTTCATCTTGACGCTGCTTTTCTGATTGGATTCGGTGTCGTTGTTGGTTTGGGTGGCTCTGGCAAGGGAAGCAGACAGAACTGTTCACTGGTGAGAAAGGGAGGACTGCGATGAGCACCGATATAAATGGCTTTTCTCCCACATTCATTTAAAAACTATTAAATATCTATCAAAACGGTTATTTAGAAAGAATTATGACAGCCATGGAATATGAAAATGCATCAGGTACTGTGTTCTAACAGCACAGTAAACCTGAGATGTTGAAATATTGCCCTCTATTTTGCAGCAGGAAGCTCCTATAACTATAATTCTAATTATAGAACTCTAATTAATGTCTACACGGCTTCAGATGACTTCATTAAATCTTTGGAATACTTCCATTATCCGAAGACAATCTCTATCCATTAGGATAAAGAAATCCTTTACAATAACTTTTAAAAATGCTACTGATATGCTTTTCTTTTTATGAAACGCATAAGTCATACCATTCACTTTAAGGTCTCATTCATCTTTACAGAAGGATTCCAAAAATTCTTTAAAAATTCGGAAACTTTTTGTCCCTGCTACCGCTGGACCAGGCTGTCAATCAAGGCCTCTCCCTCTTTTGAATTTAAATAAAAACTGGCTCAAGTGTCTATGCCATATTCTGTGGGAACTCCAGGGTTCTGCCCTAGACCTGATAATTTCTTAGATTATATATTTTCATAGTTCTCTCTCTCTTCCTCCTTCTCTCTCTCTCTCTCTCTCTCTCTCTCTCTCTTTCTCTCTCTCTCTCTCTCTTTCTCCCCCCCTCCCTCTTTTATTGGCTTCTTTGGATTAGATTCTTGAGCTCATTGTCTCTCATATCCTATAGCTGTCCCAGGCCAACTCTACATTTTGAAGCTAAGTACTTCTATTTGATTTCTGCCCAAAAAAAACGACTCAAAAACAAGTATTCCTGTCGAACAGACTCTATCTCCTTAAACGTCTCTCGTCAAGTCTATCTGCTTCTCCCTTACGTCATGTCCTCCTCTTTCCTTCTTTCTCCTCTGCCCTCCCCACTCCCAGATTCCCGTAAACTTCTCCCACAGGGCAATTTTCCACCTCCTGGTCTAGCTCCAGACGGAGGGCTTTATCTTCACAGCCAAATGCTTCCACCGCAGTGGCAGACAGTCTCCTCCCTGAAAGGAATTCCTGGGTAGCTCTTAAAACAACAGATTTTTCTTCTGCGCTGCTCCTATATGACAAGAGAGAGCTGGCCTTCCCGCAAACATTCAGGAAGAGAAACACAAAGGACAGCTCAGCTTGTGATAAGCACCCTACCTAGGCCAGTGGTTGGCAAAGCACAGCTCTCGAGCCACATGGGGCTCTTTGGCCCCTGGAATGTGGCTCTTCCACAAAATACCACGGCCTGGGTGAGTCTATTTTGAAGAAGGGGCGTTAGAAGAAGTTTAAGTTTAAAAAATGTGGCTCTCCAAAGAAATTTCAATCGTTGCACTGTTGATATTTGGCCCTGTGGACCAATGAGTTTGCCGACCACTGGAAGGTCTACAGCAGATAGGAATATAGACTCAGATCTGGGGCACTGAGCTTGAGGCCAGAGCTTGAGGGGACTACTTTCAAATTCACCCTGAAACATGGTCACGTTAAGGGTTGGGTCAGAGAGAGCCACGTTGAGCTGGAAATACCCTTCAGCCCAGTATCTTCAAAAGACTTTAAGATTCTAGCTTTTCCCAGGAAGTTCTGTGTGGGAGCATCATAAATGGTGCCATGTGTGTGTGACTGGTTTCCTCTTACAGACTAATGAGACAATGCTCTGCTGCTTGGATGGGTAGGAAGAATTCCAGGAACTGACAAGAAGGCCATTGCTTTCCCTTCACTCTAAGCTTGAAGATAAGAGATAAGCTCTCTGATACCCGCAAGCTTCAGGCCGCTCAGAACTATAGAGACAATAACTTAGCGTCTAATCACATGCCCATGTTCGGAGCGTGGAAGTCCCGGATCCATGAACACAAATAGAAGATGACTCGATCCGCTGGAAAATTCAGACACATCCTTACAGCTCTATTGGGATCATTCATGCAGAGGAGTTTAACTTTAAACATGCTTAAATGGGTTGCTATTCAATGATTTTTTTTTTTTTGGCTCTCGTGGCAGAGTAATGAGGATTTCTAAACAGATAACAACAGCCAGCCAACTAGGTTCAAGCCTAAACAAGAATTTTCATCTTAGTTCACTGCTGGCGGTGTATATGCCATGTCTGCCATGTTTAACTCAGTGGGAGGCCAAAGTGAGAATGTGTATCAGTATGCAATGAAATAAAACCACCACAAGCTGCTGAGAGGGAAGCAAGTAGTTAACTTTATTAAATCGGTTGCTCCCTGGCCAGGTGGCTCAGTTGGTTGGAGCATCATCCCATTCACCAAGAGGACTGGGGTTCGATTCTCAGTCAGGGCACTGAGAATGGAACCTAGCAACACATACCCAGGTTACAGGTTCCATCCCCAGTCAGGGCACATAACGGAGGCAATAAATCGACGTTTCTTTCTCACAGTAATGTTTTTCTCTCTCTCTCTCTCCTTTCCACTCTCTCTAAAAAAATCAATGAAAACATATCATTGGGTAAGGATTTTTAAAAAATCAATTGCAACCCCTAGAAGCATTATCCAGCTATAATAACAGAGACATGCTGGATAAAATTTGCCTATGCACCAAGTGATCTGTAATTGGTCAAACCTTCTCCTTTAAATCACAATATCTATGATTTGATATGTTCATATTGAATTTAAGTACTCAACATATGCTAATAAATAGCAAACATTTTTATAATACTTACTGTAAGACAGGCACTAGGATGAGAACTTTCTATATACTAACTCATGTATTCATCACAACCCTAGAAGGTAGGTGTTACTAGTATTCTCATTTTACATCCGGGAAACTGAGACAGAGAGAAATGTGTCACACAGATAACGAACAGCCAAACCGGAAGTCCAGCTGACCAGGCTTGGCTTCTGTGTCCTATAGGACATCCACTCGCCATCGCCCTGCAGCCGAGTCTCCGCACCTTCTCAGTAGGAGCACCGAAAATAAGCGCTGGCTGCCTGTGGTCTGATTACCACTAAGTAAGTACCTGAGGTTTGAGGACACAAGAACACCTCACAAATCCAACCTACCTGCAGAGAGGGCAACGGCTGAATTCAGGGAATGTGCATCCCAAAGTACTTTAGAATGTACTGGTTTGGTTAAATCCAAATGCATACAGTGCCTTTGACCACAAACTATGAAGTGTGTCAAGTATAGGTTTCAGGGGACTGCTTAAATGAACTATTACTACTTAATATGGCAGAGTATTAAAAAATAATTTTTTAACACATCTCTTATACTCCTACTTGGGCTATTCATTCCTTTGCAAATCATTGCTCCCTTGCAAATACAGGGGGAAATACTAGCCCGGCCAGGTGAAGTGGGGCGTGCTTTGCATAAACAGAGAATGCATTCAGATCATATTGCATCGTGACGGGTCTGAATCTCTCACTTGATCCAGGAGACATTGCAGCACTGCGAACGCATCTTATTCCACTTCGTCTTGCATTTAAGCACCCTCTCTGACATAGCCAGTTGGCCATCCTAAACGTATTTCTACAGTAGGTCCTTGGGTTACGTCGAAGATCCATTCCTACAGCGCGATTTTCACCGCCCGTTGGAACCCATCTACATAAGCACCTACATCACTCACCTGGAGCACATACACAGCAGTAATGAGGTGAAACAGTAAGAAGAATTTAGAAGAAAGACAACTCATGGCCTTTACTTGTGGCAAATGAATAATAAAAAACATAAAGCACATATGTACATACGTCGAAATGACATAACTTTTTTTTTATAAATACTGTAAATGGGAGATGGCCACGTAACCAGGAAACGACGACGTACATCGAGTCCAACGTAACCAAAGAACTGCCTATACGTGACCACTTACACAGACAGGTGATAAGATACATTCTTCCACCTCTCAAAATGCAATTCTCTCTTCACTTATTACCTCTAGCTCTTGCTTCACAGGTGACACAAACACTTACTGGTTCATGTAGTTGTTTAATTAATTTTGTTTAATCCTTCTTCTTTTTTTCTAAGACTCCAAAGAGTAAGTATATCCAACAGAGTTGACTGCCCTCTGTTCTTTCTTTTTGGCAAAGGCAAGAATCTGTTCAGATAACTACCCTCCCACATGAAACTCAGGATTCATCCTAACTGAGCCAAGCCAGTACAGTGGTACCTCGAGATACGAGTTTAATTCGTTCCATAACCTTGAGGTGTGGAAAACTATGAGATGCTCAAGTCGCGGTAAACTGGTGGGTCGTGTGCAGCCAGCTGATCCTCGCGATGACTCCTATCTCAAATGTTGCTCGTATTTCAAAGCAAAAATCGCTCACTCGATGGCTCGTATCTCAAAACTCTCGTATGTTAGGGCATTCGTATCTCGAGGTACCACTGTAATTGGATTGGGTGTGTGCAAGTGAGCAAATGTCAGCTAAAGGGTTTCCAGAAGAGTCCACTGGGGGGTTTCTGGGTTTCTGTATAGAAAGGGATACAAGCTCTTTCCAAGTCAGTTGGAATTATTATGTTAAGACTAGAGGCCCGGTGCACGAAATTCTTGCAGGGGCGAGGTGAGGGTGTCCCTCAGCCTAGTCTACACCCTCTCCAATCTGGGACCCCTTGAGGGATGTCCGACTGCCTGTTTAGGACTGAGCCTGCCTGGGGGTCAACAGTAGCAGCAGAGCTAGGACCGCCAGACCCTGGCATGTCAGCATGCGGACACGTCCTGGATACACATCTCCCACCTGCTCTCACACCCACAAAGGACCATTGTAAACCCTGGGAGGGCCGTAAACAGGACAGGGCAGTAAAATTCAGGACAATCCCAGCCAGATGGACATCTGGCCCCTGGGAGATAAACTCAGAGCCCTCGATGAGTTGGTGACAGCGCAGGAAGGAGCAGAGATGGGCGCCTGTCATTTCCTGTCCCATCAGCTCCAAGCCAGGCTGCCCGGCAAGGGATGTGCCCCCACCCTCCGTAGGACATAAACAATAGCGGCGCCTGGGTCACAGGGAGGTTGACAAAAATGGATGTTGGAAAGGAAGGGAGGAGAGCTGTGTGCTTTGCAATAACAGTGCATGAAGGAATCCTTCCAGAAACTTCTACTTGTGAGACACTTGGTGACATCATGAAGGTGGTTTCCATGTATTGAGCATTTGGTACATGCCAGGCAGTGTGCTAAGTCCTTTCTCTGGAGGATCTTATTATGAAATTGACTCTACGGTTATTCTTGTTTTTACAGATAAGAAAACGAAAGCACAGAGCATTTTAGTGATTCGCCTAAGGCCTCAGAACAAATAAGGGGCAGAACTGGGATTTGAGCCAAGTGTGTCTTTCAATGACTGTTCTCTGCTCCCCTCACTGAGGGTTTATGGAGCTTGAAGACCCTGGGTGCTGGCTTCCTGCATTCTAGTCTAGGACATTGCTGTTCAGCTGATCCAGAGTGAAGGATTGGCTTACTTGTTGGTGTGTTTCGTCCAGCCTGCCATGGACTGATAGAGTTCTAATCCACCTGCAGGGTCCCAAGCCACTCAGCATCCTCTGAGACCATCATCTGACCACTTTTCAGAGGGGGCAGCAATGTCAAGTCCCTGTGGAGGTCTGAGTTCTAAAGGCTTCTCTCAGTTTCTACCTGGGCCTCACGGTAGACCCTCAGCAAACAGTTCGGACAGGCACCTGTCCACAGAGCACACTTCACCCAGCCCTGATCTGGGACACTCGACCTGCAGCCCCTGACCCCGAAAAGACAAGAGAACATTTCACAATGGTGGGTATTTGTACTTACAGGTACACCTCAGAGAAGGAAAGCCCAAAGTTTAAAAATCCAAAAGAAAGAAAAAAAATGGGAACAAAGACATTAATAAAAAGGTACTTCATAGGCCTAAGAACATGTTTTATATTATAAATCACTAAGATGCAATTATAGACTAGTAGAAGAGCAGAAAAATAATTCTGAGAAAGCCAATCACTGGAATAGTGCACAGCCATTGGAGATAAACAGAAAACCAGACTGACATAAAATAACACAAATGGTCTGATCCCACTTCTGACACATCAAAATCTGCTATCGAGAAAGGACTCTGTGAACTATCTTGTCCTTTCTTATCATTTGGTAGATCATTTTAGCTAGTGGCTAGCATCAATTTTTTCCTTAGCATGCTAATTAACATCTCCTTAACTTTTTTTAATATATTTTATTGATTTTTTACAGAGAGGAAGGGAGAGAGATAGTTAGAAACATCAATGAGAGAGAAACATCCATCAGCTGCCTCCTGCATGCCCCCCACTGGGGAAATGTGCCCGCAACCAAGATACATGCCCTTGACCGGAATCGAACCTGGAACCCTTCAGTCCACAGGCTGACGCTCTATCCACTGAGCCAAACCGGTTTTGGCTCCTTAACTTATTTTAAGGAAGTTCTTATAGATTTGTTCTCACTAAGGTGTAAATGACTGATAGCGCCTAATATTTCCTAGGGAGCATTTGCCCTTTTATGGGAGACATCATTAGCTAACAGGAATTAATTGTCAGATTTCAGTAGAAATAATACATTGACATCAGGCAACAGGTGAAACTGACTGGCACCCCTGATAGTATGTACCATGTGCTCACAAGCTTGGTCCAAGCCCTTCTCCTTCCACATGAAAAATCAAGAGTCCTCACCTCCACCAGCAACCCCTGAGGCCATAGACGGCCACCTTGGTTACCCACTGAGAAGGAATGTACGTGAAGGCCTTTGAATTACTTAGGATTTAAAACTCACCTACTTCTCAAAAGAACTTAAAAACACCGATGAATATTTAAACAGGTCAACTTTTTAAAAAAGAGGATAAAGACAGTTTACAATATCCAAATAATAGCTATAAAGACCCCACTATAGTGGAACAACGAATTTTATTTACATTTTCCTTCCAGGGCACAGCATGATTTTTTACTCCACAAAAACTTGCTGACTAAGTGCATCTCCCCAATGCATTTTCTCCCATTAGGTGTTGAAAATGAGCAAATTTAATGAGAGTGCATCAAGGTTTAATTATTTCTTCCTGAGGAAATCAATACATAAGTTATGAAGGA
This sequence comes from Lasiurus cinereus, assembly GCA_011751065.1. NCBI lineage: Eukaryota > Metazoa > Chordata > Mammalia > Chiroptera > Vespertilionidae > Lasiurus > Lasiurus cinereus. Next base: position 2,190,834 of record JAAGEH010000307.1, read on the forward strand.
TTTGGGGAACTCCAGAGCCCCTTGCATGTTCCCGATAATCGTTTTATTTTTCCAATAAGCCTTTTAATGCATCTCGGGCCTGAAGTCCATTATGCGTGATCACTTTATAATTCAGTGAGAACTCAACAAACGCCCCTTCCCCTCACCTCACCATCCGATGACCCGCACAGGTCGACTTCGGTGTCAAGCGAATGAAAAGTGTTATTTTATTATCCAAAGTAATTGTTCCAGTATTAAAAGACCATTATGCTGAATGGGTTCTGTTGGTGATTATGCCATTAAGCAGGTGGGACTAAACTCTTGGCTTAGCTGAATGCTCGTGCTTGTGAAAGTCTTCCTTGAGCTTTCCTGTACGTGGCCAATCATTTTTTTTAATATATTTTATTGATTTTCTACAGAGAGGAAGGGAGAGGGACAGAAAGTCAGAAACATGGATGACTCCTGCACGCCCTACACTGGAGTTGTGCCCACAAGCAAGGCACATGCCCCCGACCGGAATCGAACCTGGGACCTTTCAGTCCACAGGCCAACGCTCTATCCACTGAGCCAAACCGGTCTCGGCTGGCCAATCATTCTTAACTGGGTGCCCCACCTGGTCCGTGGACCTCAGATACATTTCTCTAAGCCACTAACACATCAAAGTCCCTCCCCCTATTCTCAGAGAGACCATTCATGAAAACTGTGAGAAGAAAGACGCAGGCTTCCCATTGGGATGTGGTGGGGGCGACACCTTTCAGCAATGACGGTGCTCAGAGCTAAACACTCATCGGATGAGAGCTCTATGCACATCAAATACACTCTGATAGGAAGCAGGGCCAGAGAGGGAAGGCTATTAGCATAGCGCTCTGTTACAGCACTTTTTAAAAAATCTTCCGAATACCAATACATTTTTAAATATATATATATATTGTTGATTTTTTACAGAGAGGAAAGAAGAGGAATAGAGTTAGAAACATCGATGAGAGAGAAACATCCATCAGCTGCCTCCTGCACGCTCCCTACTGGGGATGTGCCTGCAACCAAGGTACATGCCCTTGACCAGAACGGAACATGGGACCTTTCAGTCCATAGGCCGATGCTCTATCCACTGAGCCAAACCAGTTTTGGCACAAATACATTGTTTGAAGCCTCAAGGAATCTCACCTTTGTGAAGAGTTTTGAAAGGAACTCCTTAGCCTGGCCCACAGAGCTCGGTATCTGAGGCCTCACTAAGTGCGAACCCCCACATGAGGGGATTCAAGTCCTTAATCTTGCAAGGCCCTGCCGGGTTTTCCATTGTACAGATGGGAAAGAAGCTTGGAGATCTGCCCTAAGCCTCATAGTGACCTGGAAGTAACAGCAGAGATCCGCTTAGGTTTGTCTTCAAAAACCCAGGTTTCGGTTGTATACCGACTCCCTAAAATACAGCAATCCACCTCCAAGCTTATAATCTATGCCAGAGGGTAGCTTATTTAAGCCTATACCTATGAGCCATTTGGTTTATCATAAATCCATCAAAACCCAATAAAACACCCAGAAACAAACTTTACAAGAAATGGGCAAAATCTATTTGTGAGACACACACGCAGAGGGACATTAAAAAAGGCTGGAAAAGCCGAAACCGGTTTGGCTCAGTGGATAGAGCATCGGCCTGCGGACTGAAAGGTCCCAGGTTCTGTTCCGGTCAGGGGTATGTACATTGGTTGTGGGCACATCCCCAGTAGGGGGCATGCAGGAGGCAGCTGATCGATGTCTCTCTTTTATTGATGATTCTAACTCTCTATCCCTCTCCCTTTCTCTCTGTGAAAAATCAATTAAAAATATATTTTAAAAAATAAAAATAAAAAAGGCTGGAAAAGTTGGGAAATCGTGTGTCAGTCTCACACAAGATTTAGAATTGCAAAGAAGCCAATTTTTACACTACCCCACTCCCCCCAAAAAACAAAACTAATCTATAAGTTAAATGCAATCCTAACAAAAATCCCAAGATCTTCTTTGAAACTTTGAAAAATGACTCTAAAGTTCATCTGGAAGAATAAATATTCAAGAACAGCCAGGAAATTTCTAGCCCTGGCCAGTTTGGCTCAGTGGATGGAGCGTCGGCCTGCAGACCCAGGGGTCCCAGGTTCAATTCTGGTCAAGGGCATGTATCTTGGTTGTGGGCACATACCCCGTGGGGAGTGTGCAGGAGGCAGCTGATCCATGTTTCTACCTCATCGATGTTTCTAACTTTCTATCTCTCTCCCTTCTATTTCTGTCTCTGTAAAAGATCAATAAAATATATATATTTTTTTAAAAAGAGTAGCCAGGAAATTTCTAAAAACCGAGCAATGATGAGATATTAAAATGTGTGGTCCTAGAGCAGAAATGCAGTGATCAAATGGTCGTGGTAGAAAGTATATGTGGACATTATAGAAACAGCATTTTATATCAGTGGGAAAGATGCATTATTAAAGAAATGGTCTTGAAAAAACTAGCTAGCCATTTGGAAAGAATAAATAGAGCTGGATCCCAGCCTCATTCTTTATACTGAGTAAACTCCAGAGGGATCAACAATTTAAATGTAAAAACTGGGACTATAAAAGTAACGGGGAGGGGGGGAGAGATGAAGATCTTTATTATCCATGGAAAATGGCAGTCTTTCTTATTATGAGTCAAAGCCATAAATATAAAGGAGAAACCCTGATCAATATTATCTTATTAAAAAAAATTCTAAAACCCCAGTAATTTTTGAAAAAGCAAATGACAAATACAAAAATATTTGCAACAGCTATTATTTTTAAAGAGTTGACATTTACTGATCTAAAAGGAGTGTATAAAATAGTTTCTTCTTTATATTCGCTAACACTGATTTTTTTTTACAGTGAGCAAATACCATTTTTTCTACTGAGAAAAAGGATAAAGCTGCTTTTTATTTTAAAAATAAAATGTTTCTAGGCCTATGTGTCTAGCCTATAACTTCCAATATTTCAAGGCATCAACCAATCAACCATTATTGCAACCCTAACCACAGGGGTTCTCAAAGTTGGAGGCACTTAAGAATCACCAAAGGAGGTATTATTGCTGATTTCAGGGTAAAGGAATTTGCCTTTAAAATTTAACAAGCATCTTCATGTGTCTCCCCTGCTAACCTCACTTTGAAAACTACTATAGTAGCATATCCAATTACAGAACACTTTAACCTGAAAAAGAAGTTCACTGGGAGTATCTCTGAATTTACCAGGAGCTGCAGAAATACCCAGTGCTTCTTAAAGTGACCACATTAACCACTGAAGAATTGCTTTCCTTGTCTCATAGCTGTGGTGACCCCTTAAGATCTGATGTTAAAAGGTTGGGGCCAAAGGAAACTTATTATCTAGGTTTTATCCTCAAGCTCTCTTGTATTTTATGCCAGGGAAACAGTTCCGGGTATGACACCGAATTCTCTGCAGCCTCTTGAGGTGAAGTATGTCGGCTCTGTTTTCTGCAGTTCAATGACTCTTACAGGAATTCAATCTAGGTGCAGTCTGAATTTCATTTACTGAAGATGCCACATATGTTTTCAAAGGTGAAAAAAAAAAAAGAGTTCTGATTCCCTGTTGGAACTTTTCTGCTTCATCCTGACAATCTGATTTTCTCACAACCTTGGAATGACCTTTGCAGGCCTCAATGGTCATTTTGAGACTTTCTTTCCTCAGCTTTCACTTGCGTTAGGAGCTGCACCAGCTTTGAGTATTGAGACACTAGTACAGTTCACTATGTATGTGTGACTTCTTCAAAGCCATCTTGTTGGATTAAGAACTCAAGATTCAGCCCTAACAGGTTTGGCTCAGTAGATAGAGCATCAGCCTGAGGATTGAAGGGTCCCAGATTCGATTCCAGTCAAGGGCATGTACCTTGGTTGCAGGCACATCCCCAGTAGGGAATGTGCAAGAGGCGGCTAATCGATGTTTCTCTCTCATCGATGTTTCCAACTCTCTATCCCTTTTCCTTCCTCTCTGTAAAAAAATCAATAAAAGTAAATTTTTTAAAAAACTCAAGATTCAAGTTAATTGATGACATGTCTAGGTTTAAATGTAGTCTGCTTTGAGAGATCTTCCTATACTTGGGGCTTTCAAAGGATGTGAAGACCTTAGAAATTGATCCATTTTTCTAATTGGGTTGTTGTTGTTTTTTCCTTTTTTCAACTTTTAGGACAAGTTCTTAGTTTCTATTACCTACATGTTTAGGCTTTCAGTCATTTCTCTTTTCATACATAGGTATTCTGTACTAAATTTTTCAAATAGTAATTATTACCTTTTTATTATTTGTCTAACAATGGTATATTCCTTCCTTCTTTATTTGATCAATACCTACTGAGCACCTAGATATGGTCTACTTACTTTGCAAGAGTCTAAGAATTTTTGGACATTAATTTTAGGTGATATAGTTTTGTTCTTTCCTGAGCTTCCCCAAGAAGGAGTCAACCTTCACAGTCACAATATGATTCCAGAACTATTAACTCTATAACTGCTGTGAAGTTAGTCTCATGAATCTTGGTAAGTGTCCATGAGAACATTTTAGGATGATTTCTTACCACTTAGGGCCTAATAGCTGGCATTATTTTCATCTGTTGCTCATGGTCCCCAGATTTGGGCCTCCCGGTCTTCACTGGTGTAGAAATACCTGAGCTTCTGACACCGGATGCCTGTATGACCTGCTCTTACAATTGCTCTACCTCAGACCAGCTAAGGGACACACTAGGACTCTTTCACAATGACCGTTCTTCCGCAAAATTCTTTACTCTCCTCCTTGAACCTGGGACTGGATTCATTGATGAAAGACAGCTGTCTGCACAAGGACTGCATATCCCCCAAATCCTAACAATGATTCTGGATTGCCACCTACCCACCCAACTAGTAAGAATCCTCACTCTTCCTATTCGCACCAACCTCGTGTCACCGTTTGATTTCTGAGAAAATTAGAGATGTATTCCCAGTGCCCAGGCCTTGCTCCATGTCAATGACAATCTCAAATTTGGTTCCATCAGGAGCTCCTCTTAGAGGTGGTTTCCTTAGAGGTGGCCTATTGACTAGAGACCTCCCTTTACGCTGACACCAATCCTCTTTGGGAATTATTAGCCAGGGGATTCCACAGATGAGAAAACCTCACAGGAAGAAGCTGTTTGGGAAATCCCCAGGATTGGCAGGTGGGGCAGATGGTGTGACCCTGTGAGGTTTCAGCAGAGCTCTCAGACCTGCTTCCGCTTGTCAAATGCAAGACTCTGGACAGCGACCGATAAGCCTGGCAAGACGACTCGCTTTCATAACTCAGACATTTCACCAACTCCCTGATCTTCGGCAAGTCACTGTCACGAAACCCGTTATTGTGACATGTGTTTGGGCCTCCGGGAAGGCTGCTGTGTTTGTTTTATTTGCTTCCAGAAAGCCTGAGGTACAACTTGGAAAACCCTGAGCCCCAAAACTGGGGGAATTCCATAAAGTTCATCTGGAAGTCAGCACAGACTTGATCCGACTTCCTCATTCTTTGGGGCCAGACGGGCTGGGTAATAATTCTCAGAGAGGACTGGTGTCAGCTTGGAGGGAGGTCTCCAATCCATAGGCCGCAGGGTTCTCTGTCTCCTTAGACAGGGCGTCAGTCAGAAGGTTTCCCTCAGCCATAGATGAGGATGTGGATGGCATGCTTATCAAATCCAACAGAATTCACTCCGTGTATGAGTCCCAAGAAACACGACACTTGACATCCAACTCTGCCAAGCTTCAGCGGAACCATTTAAGCAGTGTCTGCAACTTTCCGCGAAGATAGGATGTAGCTGCATAGGAAGAGTAATTATCAATTATTTTGTATGTTTTTGTGTTTTCTTCTTCACCTCTCTCTCTCTCTCTCTCTCTCTCTCTCTCTCTCTCTCTCTCTCTCTCTCTCTCTCTCTCTCCAAAAAGTACATGCAGTTTTTAAAATTACAGTCGGTGGCCAGAGGAGTTAGGTCCAGCAAATTTTAACTGCCATCTACTACCGTCTTAAAGGAACACCCCAAATATCCCCAATGCTCCTTGGCACACAGAACAAAAGATGAAGCTTTTACAGGCAAGTTCAAGTCCTGCAACTCAAGGCCATAGAACGTTAGAGCCGACAAAAAATATTAGCAATGATCTGGCCTAAATAAACATCCTACTTTACAACTGAGGCCCTTTAGAGCTACCGGATTCCCGTGGCTTCCAAATGCCCCACTATAAGTCAGATGCAGAGCCTGGATGAGAACTCCACTCCTTCCTTCTACCTCACTTCCTTTTCGCTCCAGGACTCCTGACCAAGGCCTCCTCATAAGGAGGAGGTGATCCCTTTCTCTGGACACACACATACACACACACACACACCGCCCCCGTGAGCCATTCACACCAGCATTCCCACAAAGCTCTACCCTTCTATTGTAGGTTCCTCTGTCTAGTAGTCCTTCCTTGCTGGTCTGGAAACCATTCCCTTGACCAGCGGTTCTCAACCTGTGGGTCGCGACCCTTTTGGGGGTCAAACGACCCTTTCACAGGGGTCGCCGAAGGCCATCGGAAAATGCAGATATTTACATCACGATGCATAACAGTAGCAAAATTTCATGGTTGGGGGTCACCACCACATGAGAAACTGTATGCAAGGGTCGAGGCCTTAGGAAGGTTGAGAACCACTGCCCTAGACATCTTACAAGACCCAGCCCAAATATCAAACTTTGCGGAAACCGTCACTCCATCACAGTCAGTTGCTCATTGTTCACGTTGCCGTACTATGTGAATTTTCAAAGTGGCTTACAGCTCTCCATCTCTCCCACCTGCAGCTGCTGGGAGCAAGGAGTAAACGCCAGAATCCTCGGCTTCAGGTCTAGCCAAGTATATAGTGGACAGTAAATGGCCAATTTTTAAAAAGCAAATAAACAACAGTAAAAAGAAAGAACGAAGGGACAGAAGGAAGGAAGGAAGGACAGGAGATCACTGGGCCAGACTCCATTTCACAGTTATTGAAAGTCACAATGATAAAAAGACAACACTTTGGCTGACAAGAAGCCTGGACAGTCCAGTGGAGCAGTCATCTCCGACTTCCAACCAGTATTTGTTGAGCGATGAATACACGTGCTCTAACTCCACTTCTACCATAATAAGAGGCTCTTACCAAAACTCAACGGTTCTCCGTGTGCGCCGTGGAGCAATCACTTCTTATCAGGCCTCACAGGACTTCCTACTCTGCAGTCCGCCTTCCGCACTTTCCTGCATTATCGCAGCCCCGGTGCTGGCTCTCATCATAAAGCCGAGCAGAGGGCCTGGTGGGAAAACTCACCACACACATGAGACATGTCCTCCGTGCTAGGATGCTGTGCCGGCCGGAGTGGGGAAAGGATGTGCTGGTAGTTGGAGTTGAAGGTTGCACCATCATTCTAGTTTCAACTTGGCAATACGTGTCATTATTTTAAATGTGCATCTCTTTGTCCCAACATTCCCATTGCTAAAAAATATACCCTATAAATATAGGGACACAAATCTAATGAGGATATTTGTTGCGGTGATGGTTGAAATGGCATAAATTTAAGAACGGTTACATCCATACTGTGGAGTTCCATGCAATCGTTACAAAAGATGCAACAGATCTAAATGTTCTGAAAAGAAAAGATGTCCAATAAATCATTAACTCAAAATCCAAGGTATTGCCCTACCCAGTTTGGCTCAGTTGATAAGAGTACAGACCCGTGGACTGAAGGGTCTTGGGTTCAATTCTGGTCAGGGGCACATACCTCAGTTGCAGGCTCAATCCCTGTGTGGGAAGCAACCAATTGATGTGTCTCTCTCACATCGATGTTTCTCTCTCTTTTTCTCTCCCCCCTCCACCCTCTCTAAAAATCAATGGAAAAAATATCCTTGGGTGAGGATTAACAACAACAAAAATCCAAGGCATTGAAGAGTGATGTTTGGGATTAGCCATCTGTGTGAACAAAGAAGAGATACATATACTAGTATTTGTATATGTATAAAAATTACTGAAAGGATACACAAAAAATATTAACAGAGATTATAATAGTGGATGGCATAGAAGAAAAGAATGGATGGAAGAATTTTATTTATTATTTTTTTGTTAATCTTCATCCAAGGATATTTTTTCATTGATTTATTTATTTTTTTTTTTACAGTGAGTGGAAGGTAGGCAGAGAGAGAGAAACATCACTGTGAGAGAGACACATGATTAGCTGCCTCCCACATGCACCCCAACCAAACTGTGACTGAACCTGCAACCTAGGTGTGTGCCCTTGATGTGCCCTTGACCAGGAATTGAACCTGAGAGAGAACCTTCAGTCCTCGGGCCAATGCTCTATCCACTAAGCCAAACCAGCCAGGGTGAGAATTTTATTTTTAATTTCATACACTTCTGCAGTGCTCAAATTATTTCACCATGGAATAGATTACTTTTATGATTTCTAAAAGTGTCTTCCATTCCCTTACCACCTTCTTGTTGTTCCTATTTCAATTTAGTCAACTAGATTTTCTCAGCACTGAGGCTTTTATTCCATATTAATTCTCACTCAAACTCGTACACATCTTCTAAACTTATTCTGTCCAAATGACTTTTGACTTTACCGTAAATATGACCTTCCCAAGGTCTGGAGCCTATTATTAAACCATGAAACCATCAGTACATGGAACCCACCCCCACAATCCAGGTATTGGATTACAAAAAGTGTCTTTTGGGGGTGGGGGGTGGCTGACTCCATTGCATTGTCTAAAACCTCAGTAAACATAGCAAGGCCACCTCATCCTGTGCCGGAGGTCAAAGACTCTGCACCAGGAGTCACCTCGGAGCTTAACTGGGCCAGTTCTGGTTCTGCCCTCAGGACCGCGAGCCTTCCAATCAAGTGCACGCTACAGCGCCATTAGCCCCGGATCACTGCCACCTAGACCCAGCGGCTCCGGTCTATCGTGTCAATGTGCGTTTGGGGAGTCTTTAAGGCACGGATCGTTGGCGAGCTCCGCCGTAAAGCCCAGTCAGTGCACACCCGGGGCCCCCCC
>JAAGEH010000307.1:2199839-2256398 GCA_011751065.1 Lasiurus cinereus
GCCCTGTCCTCCTCCACCTGCCCGGTCCTCCTCCACCGGCCGCAGCCTTCCCTGGGCGCTCCGAGGGCGCAGACTGTTTGGGGTTTTGTCCTCAGAAAAGGTGGCCGCCGATGGGCCTTCGGGGAGGAGAAAATGTTTCAGGTCGTAGTGCCGGCGCCGGGAGATGGGCGTCAAGGGGGGCTGGGGGGCTGCGGGGCACGGGCAGAGGGGAACGGGCAGCGCGAGGCGCCCCACTCCCCGCGGGTGCGCCGTCTGGGGGTGCGGGTGACGGGCAGGCAGCCTGGGAGGGCCGCCCCACCGGGACTGGGCTGAGTCTTTCCCGTGGGCACCGAGAGGAGGGGTGCGAGGAGAGGGAAGCAGACAGGGTGCGGGGAGAGAGCGGCCGCGGGGGCGGGAGCAGGAGCGGGAGCGGGGCCCGGGCACAAAGTGCCCTTGGCCTCCAGGAGGAAATGGGGCGCCACGCTCTTGTGGGGGTTCGAGGAGGCGCAGGGGGAGGGGAGCGGGGGCAGGGGGAGGGGTGAGAAGGCGGGTCTGCTGACCTTCGCTCTGACCCTGGACCAGTGCCCGGGCCCCTCGCCAGCACGTGAGAGCCAGGAGCCCGAGGAGGACTCACCACCGGAACCCTGACGGACGGGGCGCCGGCCACCGGGCCACGGGACCCATTCGTTTGGCTGAAAGCAGCGTCCCGCGCCCCACTTCCCCGCTGAGCAGAGCCCGGACCCCGCCGAGCAGCCCTGGGAACCCAGGCAAGTCCTGTGCGGGGGACAGCAGTCCTTCCGGGGCCTCTCTGCTCCCCCATGGACAGAGAGGGGCAGGCGCCCCCTCTTCCCCTGCCTGTGACAGCCGGGCTGAGCGCCTTGAGGGCAGGGGCCGGTGGCTTTTGTTCACAACAGCGGCGGCAGCAGCGAGAACAGGGCCTCTGCCCAGGCTCCTCACGCGCAGAGCCCGTGCCCACGGCTTCACCTGCACGGTTCCGGCTCCTCCACCCCCTGTTCTGGCTCCTCCACCCGCTGCCGTCCTGGGGCCGCGGGTGCAGGGCAGCCCTGCCAGGGCCCCGGGGCAGGAGCGGGCCTGCCTCTCCAGGCCTCTCTGCAGCCAACGCAGGGGACTCACACCCTCTTCCTTCTCCCCCCCCCAGCCCCCACCCTCACCCCAAGCCTCTCCTTCCTCGCCCTCTGGCCCCAGGGCAAATCCTGAGGCGTCTGAGTCTGCTCCATCAGCCCCTTCTTTTGTGCAGGGCTGGGTTCCAATGGAGCATGTGACCTGCTGGCCAACACCGGGAAGGGGACATCTGCTGGGCGCTCTGGGAAGTGCTTCCTTGCTTTAAAAAAATATAAAACATAACATAACATAACATAACATAACATAACATAACATAACAAAATAAATAATAAAATAAAATAAGACGAGACCCAGAGCGCACGCCCACTCCTGCGGGCGGGGCCGGACTGTGTGTGGCTGCACAGTGTCCACCACCTGGGACCAGGGAGGAGCCAGCCAGCAGGGCTGGGCCGTGGGCAGCGGGAATGGCAGGATCCAGTCCTGGGAATGAGAGAGCCGAGGTTCCGGCCAGCCGCCTCTGGCCCATCTCCTCCAGCAGGGAACTCACGACGCCGCGTGTCTATTCAGGGTGATATTTCAGGCGAATTCCAGAAATGGGGCCGTGTCTCTTCGCTGGTCTGTTCCCCGCTCTTCGTCAGCCACATGGCCAAAGAGGTCAGCTCCGGGCACGTAAAATGGGACCTCACACGTCTGCCTTCTTTCTGGATACTCGCCCCCAACCTCACTCCGTCCCAAGGCTCTCAGCGGCTTCTCCCCAATTCACGCTGCCATGGAGACATCTCTTCGCCAACACAGACAAGGCACTCCGTTCCTCCCAGAGCCTCAGACACCCCTCCCTCTCTCCACACCCCCCCTCACCTAACTGTCGTGCCCCCCCTCCCCAGCAGGTGTCTGAGCTTGCCTGCCTGCCCTCTCTCATTTTCTGGTCTCCAAGCAGTCTCTGTGGAGAACCTGCATCTGGTTGAGAATGCTTTGGAAAACAATGGCTACTTAACCAGTCACTTTCAAACATACAACCCAAACAGGAATGGAAATCGGATGTTTATTGTGTCGTTAAAATCACGCATGTTTCATAAAAATGCGCAAAGATGTCTATAAAATGCATACTCTATGCTTTAACAATTCATCCAGAATCAATAAGTGGTGATCGGCTCAAAATGTCTCTACTGCCGAAAACTGGTTTGGCTCAGTGGATAGAGGATCGGTCTGCAGACTGAAGGGTCCCAGGTTCGATTCCGGTCAGGGGCATGTGCCTTGGTTGCGGGCACATCCAGTGGGGGACGTGCAGGAGGCAGCTGATGGATGTTTCTGTCTCATCGATGTTTCTAACTCTCCATCTTTCTCCCTTCCTCTCTGTAAAAAGATCAATAAAATATATATATATTTTTTAAATCTCTACTGTTTCTCAGAAAGGAAGCCCAAAGCGCTCAGGACACTCCAAAACCTGTCTAACCAGCTCCAGCCTTGTCTGTCTAGCGTTGTATACCCCAAAAGTACCTTGTTACCATTCAGACTCTCTAGAATATCCTTGAACCCCATCTCCAACTGTTCAAATACCCTGGCTCCCTCCACATCCAGATTAAATACCACCTCTCCCAGGAAGCCTGTCTCATTCCTCACGTTCAGTGACACAAAATGTTGGGCTACCTATATTTGGTCTCGGTGCTATTAAGTAACATTACACCCGGTATTCTGAAAATAATGCAGATGGCCAAACAGCAGAGGATTTCGATATTTTCATGAAAACAAGTAAAATGAGTGATAAATATCAGCAGAATGAATACCCCTCACTCCCAAATCAAGGATGAGCTGTTGTGTTAGACGTGATCAAATAAAGCTGCTTACACCTCTTGTTTCTGTTAAGATAGCTTAGATGTAAACAACAGAAAACGTGTCTCTGCTTGCTTACTCAAGGAAAACGTAGTAGCTCATGAAGTCTCAAGGTAGCAGGTGCTGAGGTTGCTTAATTAATGGCTCAATAATGTTTAATGTTGTCAAGGACCCAGGTTCTCCTCATCTTTCCGTCCTCGGCTGGTCGACCTTGTCCTTAGTTAGTTCTCAAGGTCTTGAAGTGGCTGCCATTGTTCCTGGCATCATTTAAAGACATGGAAAATCCAGCCCAAAAAAAGTGGGACCGTTCTCACCTTAAATTTCTTCTTAAGAGTGGGGAAGTTATACCAAAAGACCCACTCAAAGATCTTTTCTCCTATTTCATTGGCCAGAACCGGATCCCATGCCTATCTCTACATTTTTACTGGCAAGGGAGGTGAGATGATGATATCATTAAGTTAGGATTTACCTTGGGTGATACTGGGGCGTGGGAGGGAAGATGGGATAGAAAACAGCAAGACAACAGCTGAGTTTCAGCCAGCCTCCCGGTCATCGGTTTCTGCATACAAACACCATCCCAAAAGGAACTAGATTTTAAAAAATAATTTATTTTCCTCAAGGATCTGGACTTGAGGGGGAAAGGAGTGATCTCCAAGAAAGAAGGGAACTAAATTATCTCTCTACAACATAAGATGGTTTACCATTTGGAAGTCAAAATGCCACATTTAGATTATTCTTGTATTGGTTCTTTCTACAAAATACATGTTCTTAAAAATTACATATATGGCTTTACTCAACAGCAAATTGATTGTCTAAATTCAACTGGCAATCTTCTTACTGGATGGTAAAATGTTTGCTTTTTTCCCCTAACTGACTAGCCATAGAATGAGTTCCTTTAACAACAGTAATGCTTGACTGAACTCAGCCATTTTTGGCCTAAATTCTTTAATCTGTAGAAATCTGGGAATTGAGGTCAGGAGAAGAGCAAATCATTCCTTTGATTTACCAAATAATCTGGTAGCTAGATCATTCACCATCAGCATATTATCCTTTTTGAAAACCTGTACATCACAGAAGCTTTTGCGGACAAAATGATTAGATAACCATTCCCCTCTGTTAATTAAGGCAGGTAGGGAAATTGCAACATACACTCTATGTTTTGTAATGTCACTTCCTTATCCTAAGTAAGGCCTCTAGTTCTTTTAACTTTTATACATGTGAGGCAGAAAGTTCTTAAGTGGTGGCTATCGTTAGATTCATGTCATTTACTAACACGCATTTCCTCTTGTGATTATATCTCCTATCTTCTAATAAATGTATAACTGCCTCTGTAACTATCCTCGTCGGATAATGAATGTTCGTATAATAATACTACCTCTCTTCCCACCTTTTTTCAAGAAGTTCATGGACTTGGTTGCACAAAATCGGATGTATTTCAATACCATCTCTGTGTATCGTAGACCATTAAAGCCAGAATTGCAGCCCTCTAATTTGATAAGGGAAGAAACGGAGGCCCTTGAGTTTAGAGAACTTTCTGGAAGTTTCCAAGCTAGTTAATGTGGGACCTCCTTATCTTGGTTTCTGGTTGATTGCCCTGTATGCCACACAATGCTATTAATGATTAACACTGAGGACGGAACTCAATCTAACCAGGTTACCAGTCAGATTCCTTACTGCAGAGTTGGTGGCACCGCTCAGCCGAGTCCCTGCAGAGGCAGGTTTCAGACTATCTGTATCCTCAGGGAGAGAGCATGTCCTCTAAGGTCCAGCCATCATTTCCAGGGATCGCACTCACAGTATGGACCTCAAGCCTCACTCACAGGTATGTTCTCCTCAAATCCACTTCATGACACTTCCCAGCAGCCCAGGGTGCAGCAATGTGCTTGACAAAGAGCTTCTATTTCGCCCTGACCAGCTTGGCTCAGTGGATAGAGCGTCGGCCTGCGGACTGAAGGGTCCCAGGTTCGATTCTGGTCAAGGGCATGTACCTTGGTTGTGGGCACATACCCAATAGGAGGCATGCAGGAGGCAACTGATCGATGTTTCTCTCTCATCGATGTTTCTAGCTCTCTATTCTGCTCCCTTCCTCTCTGTAAAAAAAATCAATCAGCTGAAACCGGTTTGGCTCAGTGGATAGAGCTTTGTCCTGCGGACTGAAAGGTCCCATGTTCGATTCTGGTCAAGGGCATGTACCTTGGTTGTGGGCACATCCCCAGTAGGGGGCATGCAGGAGGCAGCTGATGGATATCTCTCTCTCATCGATGTTTCTAACTCTCTATCCCTCTCCCTCTCTGTTGAATATCAATAAAATATATTTTTAAAAAACAATAAAAATTAAAAATAAAAAAGAACTGTTTAGGTTTAGAACCCCTGGGACTTACATATTTCTAACATGGAATTACTCCACTTACAGCATTCACTCCAAGCCACAGCTCATTGTTCCACTCAGACATTTCTATACAGGACAATGGAAAATGTGCTCCAATTTACTAATATTTTTAAACAACTAAAGCACAACTAAGAAAACGAAGCCTAATGTCCCCTCTTCATCCCCTCTTCTTCTCTTCCTCTTCCTCCTCTTCTCTGGCCAACAATCACTATAATCCACGCTAATGAGGTAGACTGTGTTAAGAATTTTCTCCCCTTACTATTTCTCATTATTAATAAATTTTACACTGACAACTATAAAGTGAACACTTTGGATTTATGCACCTAACCTAATTACATATGCTGCATGTACGCATTTCATTATTTACTTGACAGATTCATTCCTTGATATCATAAATAATTAAACAAGAATCAAATATTAACAATCAGATACATGTTAATTCTCCTCAAATCTGTAGAAACAAACTATATTTTTATCTTCAGTTCAATAAGCACTGATTAAAATTTCTTCATTAGGCAAATCTCCTAAGCAAAAGTTCTTGGTCTACTTTTCTTACTTTCACTGAAAATTAAAATCTGGAACAAATTACTCCCAGATTACTGCATAGTGGGGAGAGAGGGGATGAATATAACATAACATTCTTTCCCACAAGCCATTGGCTTCGTAATCTTTCTCAGGCACGGCTGTATCTTATATGTGCAGCATTAATCTAGGTGTCCGTTAGGAATTTTCAAACATGGCTTTGAGTACACGCTAGGAGCCAGCGCCATATTGGTTGTTAGTGGTGTATTTCCACAGCCTCTTGTCTCCTGGGTTGATGGCTTCAACCAAACAATCATTCAATACCTCACAGAATCATTTCTAGGCATTCTGGGTCGTGCTAGAATTAGAGTTACCGGGACTGAAAATGGACCCTGAGGTCAAGGTATAGCTGTTCTTTTTTTTTTTTCTGCTTTAATGAGCTTAAATATTTTTTTTATTCATGTATATCAACATCTTCATTGATCAAACCATTCCCACATTGTATCAAATTTGCTTGGGGAGAGCATGCCATACAATTTCATCATTTAAAAAATATGAAAGATTCATAGAGAGCCACATTATTCACAATGCAAGATGAATGCCAGGCTGACAGGTTTTTGTAAAGACCTGACTCTTGTTTTTTTCTAAGTGCATAGCCCATATCTCTGTGAGATGGACCTCTGATGTTGCATATTGATCACTCCCTTCTCTTCTCCTCTAATGCTAAAGAGAGAATATCATGGGATGATTGTCAGGGTTAGTGTGTCTCTGACCTACACATGTACCATTAATAATGTATGAGCTGACTGGAAAGAGAGCTCCAAGAGACCAACCGCGGACCACGGTCGCTGCCGGGAATGACATGGCCTCCGGCCTGACAGCGGGTGCGGCCAGACTTTGAGGTTCTGCCGTTCAGATCACCGAGGGACACCCAGGCTCCAAGCGGCAGAGCCGACCGAGTGGAAGGGAGCCAGCCTCTTTGTGTCTTCAACTAGCCGCACTTGCCTCTTTTCAAAATAGATATATGCTTACTGAGTTCAGAGAGGAAGGGAGAGGAGAGGGAGAGAGAAACATCAATGATGAGAGCAAATCATTGATCGGCCGCCTCCTGCCACACCCCACCCTGGAAGTGGAGCCCACAACCCAGGCATGTGCCCCGACCAGGAATCAATCCGTGACCTCCTGGTTCAGAGGTCAACACTCCACCACGGAGCCACACCAGCTGGACCGTTTACCTCTTTTGATCCTAACCTTTCCATAACATGAGATTTCCTTTTTAAATTACTTAATCATGTTGTCATGGGAACTCGTATTGTCTATAAACATCAGAGAATCTAAATTCAAAAAATAGGGAGCAAACGATCACGTCTTTCTTCTTATTTCCCCCATTCTTTCGTACCCAGAGGTTGTCTGGTGTATCTCCTTCCAGAATGTTCTATGCTTACACAAAGACAGAGGAGGTGGGAAGAGAGAGTTCCCTCTATCTTGAAAAACAGTATAGCACTCTATATACTGTGCTGCAAGTTGCTTTTTTTCCGCTCAACAATATGTCAAAGACATTCCCCATATCAGCACATACATTTGTAGCTCACTTTTCAGAAAACAATATAGTCATCCATTTTATAGAGAGGTACCACGGCTCATTTATCCATTCCATCATTAATGATGGTTACGGCGTGTCAGATTTTTCACAACTAAAAAACAATGCCACACACACTGGGAGTATATGCTGTGTATCTGCTGATCTATTTCACTAAGACAGACTTCACCAAGGTACGTAGTTCTAGAGATAGAACTGCAAGGCCAGTGACTGATTTTTTTACATCCCCTTAATCCATTAATTAGGCAAGAATCGATAAATATTAAGGACTGAAACAGTATAAAATTTCATGAACAGATCTACTCATAACACGTAAGTGCATTTTTAAAGCATACTGTTAAAACCTGAATGCTATCGAGTAACCTAGGAAAAGGTGAATACAGTTTTACTTAACGTTCACCTCCTGTGTGCGTAGCTTCACGCAAAAGCAAACTGACATCTGAGTTGCTTCTAATGGTTTACTCTATGTCATCAAGCCACACGTCGATGTGTTATTCTTAACATCAATGTCCAAGGCAGCCAGTCAGTCTTCAGTGTGACAACGCCACAAACAACCACCCCTCCACAGAGGGTTTATAGAGACTGACCACTGTTAAACCGCTTCACGCTTTTCAAAGTATCTGTGTGTTTTTTAATTTATGCCGGAGCACACTGCAAGCCGGGAAGTCTAAATAAAAACTGGGTGCGTTGCCAAAACCGGTTTGGCTCAGTGGATAGAGCGTCGGCCTGCGGATTGAAAGGTCCCAGGTTCGATTCCGGTCGGGGGCATGTATCCTGGTTGCGGGCACATTCCCAGTAGGTAGCATGCAGGAGGCTGCTGATTGATGTCTCTCTCTCTCTCATCGATGTTTCTAACTCTCTATCCCGCTCCCTTCCTCTCTGTAAAAAAAATCAATAAAAATATATTTAAAAAAAAAACAAAACTGGGCACGTTTCTTTGAAACCATCGCAAGCACGTACACTTGTAAAACGTTCTGCTTTTCGGCTGCGTGGCCGGAAGCCTTGGAGCCTAATGGTCAGCGCTGTCTGTCAGTCCCATCACGTGGACGGAGAGATGCTCTCAGAACACAGGCCTCGCCTCGGATGACAGGCTGGGATTCGCAAACACGGGAAGATCGACCATCGCCCGGAGAGGCTCCTTCAGCAGGAAGATCCCGGGAAACTCTGTTCTGCCCGGTGACTTGCTGGTCAAAAGCAGCCGGGATGGACGTGCAAAACCGGAAACTAGTTAATGCTTTGTAACAAGTCCGAAATGAAGATGTGCCCAGCGAATGACAGGCGCAGCGCGGGCTGCGGGAGAGAGGAGAGCGCGGCCTGTCAGGATCGGCGCGGCCCGCGGTGACAGGCAGACAATAAAACGGGATGACACGGGGGGCCTCGAGCTGGGGGGGGGGGGGTGGGGGTTCAGCAGCTTTCTCCGGGGAGTCTCCCTGCGCGTCCTCTGCAGGAAGCCTTCCCTCTGCGGTTGGCAGCAGACCCTTTGGAGGCTTGTTAAAATTCTCCTTCGTGCCGAAGCCGGTGTGGTTCAGTGGATAGAGCATCGGTCTGTGGACTGAAAGGTCCCGGGTTCGATTCTGGACAAGGGCATGTACCTTGCTTGAGGGCACATCTCCAGTAGGGGGCGTGCAGGAGGCAGCTGGTAGATGTCTCTCATCGACGTTTATCTGGCTCTCTGTCCCTCTCCCTCCCTCTCTGTAAAAAATCAATAAAATACATTTTTTCAAAAAAATTCTCCTCCTTCTGTGTCATAAGTGTGCCGGAGGAGGCAGATGGTGGTACACGGGCGGGGAATCTGTCACTTGGTAGAGGGAGAGGGGGACCACAGGCAGGCCAGTGAGCTAGCCCCGGGGCTGACATATCCCCGGACACAGCACGACAGGCGTCCTGAGAGAGGAAGCAGGTCAAGGGGAAGTCAGGCCAGTCCCACCTACAGGCCTGCAGCATGTGTCCAAGCACAGCACTATGCGCAGCCGGGTGGAGCTCAGCGGTTGAGCTTCGACCCAGGAACCAAGTGGTCACCGGTTCGATTCCCGGTCAGGGCATATGTCCAGGTTTCGAGTTCCATCCCCAGTGGGGGGCGTGCAGGAGGCAGCCAATCAATGATTCTCTCTCATCATGGATGTTTCTATTTCTCTCTCCCTCTCCCTCCCTCCCTGAAATCAATAAAAATATATTTTAAACAACATACAGCTGCCAAAACTGGTGTGGCTCAGTGGATAGAGCGTCAGCCTGTGGACTGAGAGGTCCCGGGTTCGATTCTGGTCAAGGGCATGTATCCTGGTTGCGAGCACATTCCCAGTGGGGAATGTGCAGGAGGCGGTTGATTGATGTCTCTCTCTCATCGATGTTTCTAGCTCTCTATCCCTCTCCCTTCCTCTGTGTAAATAATCAATAAAATATATTTTAAAAAAATAAAATAAAATAAAAATAAAAAACACACAGCAATATGGTGCGTAATGACTATTTCATTTTCAGGTCGGTAGCCATGATACCTGCAAGGAACTCCCCACACTAGCTTAATCGTCTGCAGAGTGCAGCCCATCAGCTCCATCAGGATGACACAGTTTTCATTTTTGAGAGAAATGTTCTGTCACTCGCTCTCTGCCCCGAAACTGCAGCCATCTCAGGGCACCTCTGCCTACCTCATTATGGGCTCCAAGGCTATGCCACGAAAGGATTGATAAAAAGTCAAGAACTGCCAAAACCGGTTTGGCTCAGTGGATAGAGCGTTGGCCTGCGGACTGAAGGGTCCCAGGTTCGATTCCGGTCAAGGGCATGTACCTTGGTTGCGAGCACATCCCCAGTAGGGGGCGTGCAGGAAACAGCTGATTGATGTTTCTCTCTCATTGATGTTTCTAACTCTCTATCCCTCTCCCTTTTTCTCTGTAAAAAATCAATAAAATATATTTTAAAAAAAAAAGCCAAGAACCCAGCAATTGCCCAGAGTTCCTTAATACCAGTAGTTTCAAACAAAACAAAACAAAAAAATGAAGCCACTGTATGTAAAATAAGGCTATCACTGTTTTTATTTAACGCTGTTCTAACGAAAAGTTATTTCACATTGTCTATTTAAAGTGTTAGAATACCAGAGAAACAAATGTTATAATCCGAATAATAAAGATTTAATTTAAAAAAATAAATAAAGTGTTAGAATACCTCTAACTAATTTCCGATAGACTAATAGCTGTTAGAACTGTCTTCTAAACCATTTCTCTCCGCTTTGTTCTATTCCCACTGTATTTTAGGCGGCATGACAGAATAAACATTTCATAACCTTTTTTTTTTCCTACTAATGTCATTGCAGCCAGTGGGAGGTCTGTGTTTTCCACCCTGCGCTTCCACATCTAGAATGATCTCTGATATAGATTAGCCGTCCCTTAGTGAGTGAGAGAAGACAAAATCTTAGCCTCTTCAAGCCAGTCTCCTCTGACAGCAGGCCCATATTTACATGAACTAAAAAGCAAATATTTGTTCTTTTCATACAAGCTGTCAACACAAAGTCAGGTTGTTAGAGACCTGTTCAGACAGACAGAATTGGCATTGGCTTTGTGACAGATGATAAGAGATCAGCAAGAGGTAAAAATCAAAGGTTATTTAAAAGGATGTAAAGAGCCCACTCGGCGTGGCTCAGTTGATGGAGCGTTCACACATGCACCAAGAGGTCACAGATTTGAGTCCCAGTTGGGGGTTTGACCCCCAGTAGGGGACATGCAGGAGGCAGCCAATCAATGTTTCTCTCTCATGGATGTTTCACTCTCCCTCTCCCTTCTCTCTCTCTCTAAAATAATAATAATAATAATAATAATAATAATAATAATAATAATCAATCATCATCATCATCAATAAAAACATATATTTTTAAAATTTACTTTAAAAAAAGGAAGTAGCCGAGACCCGTTTGGCTCAGTGGATAGAGCATTGGCCTGTGGTCCCACGTTTGATTCCGGTCAAGGGCATGTACCTTGGTTGCGGGCACATCTCCAGTAGGAGGCGTGCATGAGGCAGCTGATCGATGTCTCTCTCTCATCGATGTTTCTAACTTTCTATCCCTCTCCTTTCCTCTCTGTAAAACATCAATAAAATATATTTTTTTAAAAAAGGAAGTAAATAGCAGACATGCATTTTGGGGACCCACGGTGAATTAGGATGCCATTGCTTACTCATTTGAGTGTTTGGTTAAGAAACCAAGGGCTTAACTTTAGTCACTAGCTTACCAGAGTGTTAACACTTGGTCCATGGCAGGTATGGGAAGAAGAAAATGTTGTCTGCCACCCTAAAAAGTTTCCAGGTAAAGTTGATTTCCAGCTCTTTTCTCCAGGGAACTTTCTAATATTCTGGCGTCAGGGAAGCTGAGCATGACTGACAGTCACAGTCCCCTAATCAGAGGCCACTGAGCCACCCCCTCCCGGTGCCCAACTAACTGGCACTTCTGCTTTAAGAAGCTGGTGGCTCCTGAGTTTGCAGGTGCAGGGACGCTTCAGGGGCAGGATCCCTATCCTCCTGCCTGTAGGATTTGCACTCTCGTGGCTCCTCCCCTTCCCCCCCAGGGGATGCCTCAATACTGGGGGCACATTTCACCTGCCCTAGACCCCCTCTGTCGGGAAGCACGGACTGAACGTGTCCCGCCTCCTGTGGACGGCGCCCCATCTGCTGAACACACATTTTAATAAGTAAACTCTATTTCCAGGCAAATACCTATTGGTATTAACAAGAAAAGAGCATCTCTACACGATTCTCTGAAAAGAAATCCTGTCAGTGCCACTCATGCTACCTTCAAAGACAAGTCCCTGTAATTGCTTTCTCCTCTTCATTTCCTTGTGCGGATAAAGCAACAAGATCAAGAGAACCCATCCATTTTCCCCCAGATACCTTCCAAACTGTGCTCGGGCTTTGCAGGCCGGGAGGGGAAAATTTCATTATCTGCGTTTGTATTAGTAATTCACTGCACACACAGAGAACCGGGGGCAGAGGAGGAGGGCAGGCACGGGAAGCAAACATCAGGCAGACAATGGTATATATGCAAATGCTTGCAAATTTCCGCCCGCGTCTCCCTATCTATAACCGAGCAACATGGAAGCCTATTCATCCCTCAGCTCCTCTGCTGCCAGAGATGGTTGCGGGTTTTGAAGGGAAATATTCAGCAAATGTTGAACCTTCAGCCACCGAGACTCAATCTAACTTAAAAAACCTGCTACGAATGCATAAATATAATCAGTGATTTTTCTAAGAAGACATGAGCCATGCAACCTCCTGGCTACAGAGGGTGGAAAACAAGATGCCCTAGGAAGGGGAGGGGGAGAGAAGGAGAGGGAGGGGAAAGGGAGAAGGAGGAGGAGGTGGGGGGAGGGAATGGTTTACAAGCAGCTCTGGGGCCCAATTGTCAGTGGTCTGAGATGTCACCGCTTGGTTTCAGGGTTGTGCAGTTCACATAAATAGCCTGGGCAGGAAGGGGCATGGGAAACCGGAAACAGCAGGATGAAGAAAAGGCCCCAGATTCAAATTCATAAATACAGAGTGTCCGCTGTCAAGTGAATAAGCGTAGAGTTTGAAGAGCAACAAGAATCATCATGCATTTTGCTTTGTCTTGAAATCAATTTTTCCCAAATAATAATGCTTATGGAAATTTTCATAACTTCCTTTATTCTTATATATTGACTCTCTAAATTTATTCTACTCCCTATACATCAGTAAGAATGGCAATAATTCACCAACATCTATCCCTTTCTCATACAGTAATTCAGTTTATCCCCCAAAATAGGCTCTGAGGTAGAGTTAGTATTATACCCATTTTACAGGTAAAGAAACAAAGTCTCAGGAGAGAAACCAAGATGACAGCATAGGTAAACACCTAAACTACTGCCTCGCACAACAGTTTCAAAACTACAACTGAAAGACAAAACGGACATTATCCAGAACTACAGGAAAGCTGGCTGAGTGGAATTTCTTCAACTAGAAGGAAAGAGAAAAGCACACAGACTCAGAGGAACTGCAAAAGACTGAGGTACAGAGACATGGGCACAGAGAGAACTGGAGGCTGAGTGTGTGGATGGCTTTCTCAAGCAGGAGAAAGACAAAAGCTCCCGACTGTGCTGACTTCCAGTTCTGGGCAAGACTCTGGGAATCCAGACTCATTCTGGAAGAAACTGGACTGTCTGGCAATGGGCAAAACTTGAGGGCAGCTTTCTCTCAGAGGTGCTTTCAGCAATTACCGAGGGACACTGAGACCCAGAGGCCCCACAGGACAGGGCTGACAGGAAGCCAAGGCCGTCTGCTCCAACCTGAGACTCTGCCCCATCCAAGCTGAGCACAGAAGCTTTTGTAATTTTGCAAGTCTTGTCTCATAAGGGTATCTCTAGCACAGAAGTTCTTCCAGTGTAGACACATCTGATCCTCACAGCCAATTGGTCTGGAGGTCAATTCCCCCCCTGTGATACCAACAACAATCAAGACTTAACTACAACAAAGCTATACACATAGTCCACAAAGGGGTGCACCAAGAGTGTCCACCTCAGGTAACTGGGGAGGCTGAGCCACTGGACCCTATAGGACACAAAGCTACTCTACCAACTCAGGGAAGTAGTAAAAATGTGAAAACAAAGAAACAGATCATAAATGAAAGAAATGGAGGAAAACAAATGACTGAATATAGAGTTCAAAACCACGGTTATTAGGTTTTTCAAGAATTTCATAGAAAAAAATGGATAAATTTAGTGAGACCCTCAAGGATATGAAAAAGACCAATTAGAAATTAAACATACACTGATTGAAATAAAAAATATTATACAGAGACCTAAGAACAGACTAGAGGATCACAAGAATCAAGTCAAAGATTTGAAAAACAAAGAAGCAAAAAACACTCAACCAGAAAAGCAAAAAGAAAAAGGAATCCAAAAATTTGAAGATAGTGTAAGGAGCCTCTGGGACAACCTCAAGCTTACCAACATCAGAATTATGGGCATGCCAGAAGAAGAGAGAGAGAGCAAGATACTGAAAACCTGTTTGAAGAAATAATGACAGAAAACTTCCCCCACCTGGTGAAAGAAATAGACTTGCAAGTCCAGGAAGCACACAGAACCTCAAACAAAAGGAATCCAAAGAGGACCACACTAAGACACATCATAATTAAAATACCACAAGCAAAAGACAAAGGGAGAATATTAAAAGCAGCAAGAGAAAAACAGTTATCTACAAGGGAGTATCTATACAGCTGTCAGCTGATTTCTCAACAGAAACTATGCAGGCCAGATGGGAGTGGCAAGAAATATTCAAAGTGATGAATAGCAAGAACCTCCAACCAAGATTACTCTACCCAGCAAAGCTATCATTCAGAATTGAAGGGCAGATAAAGAGCTTCACAGATAAGAAAAAGCTAAAGGAGTTCATCACCACCAAACCAGTATTATATGAAATGCTGAAAGGTATTCTTTAAGAAGAGGAAGAAGAAAAAGGTAAAGATAAAAATGATGAACAACAAATACATATCTATCAACAAGTGAATCTAAAATTCAAGTGAATAAAAAAATCTGATGAACAGAATAAACTGGTGAATATAATAGAATCAGGGGCATAAAAAGGGAGTGGACTGACAATTCTCGGTGGGGAAAGGGGTGTGGGGGTACGGGAAGATACTGGACAAAAATCGTACACCTATGGATGAGGACAATGAGGGCAGGGAGGTAAGGACAGAGGGTAGGGTGGGAACCAGGTGGAGGGGAGCTATGGGGGAAAAGGGAACAATAAAAATTTATTAAATTTTAAAAAAAGAAACGAAGGCTCAGACGTTCAAAGAGTCACTCCAATTTACATCACTAATAAATGGCAGGACTGGAACTCAGACTCTCATCACGGACTGAGGTCCAGTCGTCACGCTGCTGAACAACATTTCCAAAGACCACGCACTCCACGTGTAACGTTCTTGGCCACTTTTGACCTCTCAACGACATGGCACCGTGCTGTCCCCCGCTGCCTTCCTGAATCCCTCTGCCCTCTTTGTCTTTATTCTTGGGGGTTGCTCTTTATTGATTGGCCTTCTGCTTCTCAGACATTCTCCGTTTCCTCCAGGATCTCCTCTTCTCTGGCCTTCTGTCCACCCTACTCTATCATTCATCAAAGCCGCCAGTGAACAATCTCATCCACTCCCAGTCCTTCATTTACCCACTCAGCAAACATCTTTTGAGCACCTTCCATGTACAGCCAGGAGCCCGGGCCCACTGTATTCCCCGTGAAAAACAATGCTTTCCCTGCACAAGTGGGGTTACATGGTGCAGAAGAGACAGATGAGAACAAACAGATAAGCAAAATAAATACACGTGGTAAGTGCTACGGAGAATATAAAAAAGAGGGGGGTGTGAGGAGGGAAGGGAGTTGAGAGAAGGTTGCAATTTTGAGTCAAGAAAGGCCTCAACTGACGTGACATTGGTGCAAAAATGACCGTTGTCAATTTCCCTCTCAGAGGATTTCCAAATGTGTATCTTTGACTGCTCTCCTGATTCCAACCCCACACTGGCACCTCTAAGCATATCATCTCCTCCTCTATCTACACCCCAAAATCATCATTGCCACACTTAAACCCGTCCTCTCTTCCCCGTCCTCCTGCTCCTCTTCCTGTGCCCTGATGATCAGCACAGCCACCCTTTACATGACAAATGTGCACTCTGTCGATGAACACATAAGGAGCATCTTTAAACCAAACGCACTGTTCTGCGAGCTCAGAGGATGCAGTGAGCTGAGAGACCTTTTCTCCTTAAAAGCTGTGTCTAGCCTAAACCAGTTTGGCTCAGTGGATAAAGCGTCGGCCTGCAGATTGAAGGGTCCCGGGTTCGATTCTGGTCAAGGGCATGTACCTTGGTTGTGGGCACATTCCCAGTAGGGGGCGTGCAGGAGGTGGCTGATGAATGTCTCTCTCTCATCGATGTTTCTAACTCTCTATCCCTCTCCCTTCCTCTCTGTAAAAAAATATTTTTTAAAAAAGCTATGTCTGGGGGAATTATGAAGAATTTAGAAACAGGCCTGTGTTCCATTCCAGCTCTTCCATTAATTAACACTAGGCTCCTCTATACCATGGGGGAGACTGTCACCCACCTCCTATTAACATCATAGGGATTAAAGGCACCACATCAGTAAAGTGAGCCAGTGGGTGAATCAATGAATAAATAAAAGGGGGTGTTTACTGCAGGGCTTGACATGGGAGGTCCTAACAGATTTAAAGGAGGTCACCAAGGCCCTCTTTCTTCTTTCTCATTCTCCGGCTCTGCCCTGCATCCTGTCCCAGCCACCCTAGTGATAAACAGCTGCACAAAAGTCATTGGTTCTAATAAAATCATGTGCCCACTCCAAACCAATCACCTGGGCCAGGAAAATGCCATTGCTCTGATTGGCTGGGTTTGGGTGATAGCCCCATCTGGGCACACAGAGTGGATCAGCTTCACAGAGGATGAAGAGGACTGGCCTCTGAGGAAAATCAAGTGATCTGCAGGAAGAGAACGGACCACGGGCAGATAAAGCAATGGATGCCCGCTACCCTCCACCATGGCACCTGATTCTTTGTCTTGTATCCCGGATAGCTGTTTCCACATGTATCTGTCCCTCAGCTTGAGAACCACCCACAGATAAAGGACTCCATGTTTGTTATCACTGTACCCCCTGCAGAGCACAGAACTATCCTCTGCGTTCAGTACATGCTCAGCAAATGTCTCTTCACATAAATTCATTTAATAAATTAGTTTAAATGAGTTCTTCTTGTGCTCATCTTTAAATATATTTTATTGATTTTTTACCGAGAGGAAGGAAGAGAGATAGTTAGAAACATCGATGAGAGAGAGACATCGGTCAGCTACTTCTTGCATACCTCCCACTGGGGATGTGCCCTTGACCGAAATCGAACCTGGGACCCTTCAGTCCGCAGGCCGTTGCTCTATCCACTGAGCCAAACCGGTTTCCGCTTGTGCTCATTTTAACCTCTGTGGTGTTTTGTTTTCTTTTTGTTACATGAAAATACACAGTCTCGAACACATACCTTTGCACGCCTCAGAAGACAGAAGGCAACAGCGGAAGTGAGAAACTATCTCCGTGATGTATGCATATATTGACTGTCTTCTAAAACCTTTCTCTCAGCTACTTTACACAGGGGAGGAAAGGAGCAGAATCCTGTGTTGTCATTCTAAGCACTTCGTTTTGCTGCTCTGTTTTGTTCAGCAGATGTTGCATTTGCTGTAAACTCACGTGCCTGAGACTCACTGCAGCCTTTCACCGGTATGATTATGCAGTTGTCACCACTGGATTTCACCACAGTGCAGAAATGTCTTTAATCTTTCCCTGAATGAGTCAATTTCCATTTCTAGGGCTTTTCTCAAGGACCCCTCTTCCCCTTCACATCCTATCATCTCACATTCTCTCCTCCCTCCTGAACACACAGCCATCCCATCCCGCCAGAGACTTTGCCCAGCCTTGCTTGCAACTAGATGTGGCCACGTGACTAAGGATGTAGTGACATGTGCAACTTCCAGATCATCTTCTTCAAGGGGTCTGAAATTGGACTTTAAATAAGGAGGGCCTTCATGGGGGATATCAATGATACATGTTTGACCAGATGAAGATAACTTGAAGCTGAGTGATGGCCACAAAGGGATGCATTATATTCTATTATCCCTACACGTGTATCTGTTTGAAATTTTCTATGGAAAAACAAATTAAATGGTGCTCACCCCCGTTGTGTTCCCTCCTTTCTTCTTACTGGCTGGAGACAGGAATGACTGGAGCAATCTGGAAAGTACCTTATAAGGATGGCAGAGCCCCTCCACCAGCCTGGGTCCCTGAGTGACTTCCTGGAGCAGGGCTTGTCCACCTGCCTTCGAGAGTTCCTGCAAGAGAAGTTGATTTCTCACTCATCTGAAGCTGCCATTGCATGCTGGGGTCTCTGTTCCAGTCAGTGTTCTGCAGATAATTCCGACTCCTTATTTACTTACAGTCTGTCATAAAGTGTCTCCTTTCTGCTAACAGACAGTGTTATCTTGCCGACTTACCCCCTTCCTTTCTTTGTCTCGGTGCTGATGTTAGAGCTCAACAAATGTTTACCACGGTTACATTTTGGTTCCTCTAGAGGTCAGGCTGGACCACAGGCTACGCAAATAACTGGACCGCACCAAGACCACCTTAAAAATGAAAGTGCTCTCCGTCAAAAGCCTCACAAAACTGTCCCCATTGAGTGTGTTTCATATAGTGATGGGCAAACCTGATTCAGAAAAGAACCCTAGGAAAGTTGGGGGGGGGGTAAAATTAGACTGTTTTGGTTTTTAGAAGACTCTAGTAAAGCTTTAAATTATTCTTTAATCACTTTTTAAAGTCAGACTGGGCTTTCAGTTTTTCTGTTTTGTTTTTAATATATTTTTATTGATTTCAAAGAGGAAGGGAGAGGAAGAGAGAGATGAAAACATCAATGATAAGAGAGAATCATTGAATGGTTGCTTCCTGCATGCCCCATACTGGGGATTAAGACCGAAACCTGGGCATGTGCCCTTGACTGAAATCAAACCCAGGACCCTTCCGTCCGCAGGCTGACGCTCTATCCACTGAGCCAAACCAGCTAAGGCTGGGCTGCAGCTTTGTATGGGGTTCTATGACATAGCAGCATTCATTTGGAGAAAATGTTAACCTGTTTACGTAGTCAAGTATTTCAACTTCATTACCCACCCTTTATCGAATGTCACTCAACTATATACACACTGCGCTGGGCACAGGGTCCCATCCAAACACTTTGTCCAAAAGAGATTGCATCAAAATATTCCATCGAATGGTCTCTTGAGAAGAATACTCTTGAGCAAAGATTTCTGACTGCCATGTAGACCTCATGAATGAACAGTTATATTACCAGTTCAAGGCCAAGGGAAAAGGGAAAGGAGGCAGTGACATGACACTCCTGTTCATCGTCAGGACAACCAAAGTCCCCAAGTTCAAGGAATGATCCCTGGTTGCCTACTACCGTTCTCTAAGCTGTTGTGCTGCTTTGCTGGGTGTGCCACAGGAAAGGACTTTAAGAAGGGTCTGCAGCCTTTTGACTATCTACCGACAGTAATTCATCATGGACTCTCCAATGTGCTCCATATTAAACTGGGGGCTGGAGCTGGGTGGGGGGAGTCTGAGATGAAATGCAGCCCTAACCCTCTAGGGATGCCTGCAGAGAGGGATGGACCAACCAGGCAGAGGGATGTGGGCACATGGGTACATCCTGTTCCAGAAACACTAGAAGGTCACCTGACTTGTGGTAGGTGTGGTTGGAGTGGCATCATTGATGTTTCTATCTCCCTTTCCCTTCCTTTCTGAAATTAATGAAAATATACACTGAGTGGCCAGATTATTATGACCTCTGAATGCATAATAATTTGGCACTCAGTGTATATTCTACATAATAAAAGGCTAATATTCAAATTGTCCCCTCCACCAGGAGTTCGACCACGAGGCAGGCTGGCCAACTGCCCATATCCCCTCCCCCTGGCCAGGCTGCCTGAACTCCACCCATGCACAAATTCATGCACCAGGCCTCTAATACACACACACACACTTACACACACTCTGAGTGGCCAGATTATTATGCATTACTCTATTTTAAAGCACTGCACCCCAGCCAGTTTGGCTCAGTGGATAGAGCACTAGCCCCTAGACTGAAGGGTCCCGGGTTTGATTCTGATCAAGAGCAACCTCCGTGGCAGGCTCCATCCCAGGCCCAGTTGGAGGCGTGTGTGGGAGGCAAACAATTGATGTGTCTCTCTCACATCGATGTTTCTCTCTCTGTCTCTCTCCCTCCCTTCCACTCTCTCTAAAAATCAATGGGAAAATATCCTGAGGTGAGGATTGACAACAATAAGAAAGGCATTGGGAAGTGGGGGGTGGGGGTAGGGGGAGGAAAAGCAGGGGAAACCCGCAGTGATTTCATTACCGCCTCGCCCCTGCCCTCAGGGAGTCAGTGAAGAAACAAACTCCAGCAGGCGGAGTGGCGCAGGCCAGGCCGCTCATCTTGTCCGGAGTGAAACAAGTTTAAGCTGAGCACATCCTCCCTGCCTCTGACAGAACCTGAAGGGGAGTCCTTCTCTCTTAGTGATGGCCACACTTTCCTTGAACCCTGGACCCAAGACACCTGAGGGTCCCTTAATCATTCTGGGAAGGAGTCCAAAGTCTTACAGATTCAAAAGATCAGAGAATTTTAGATTCTCTTCTTTAAAGCAGCTTAAGAAAACTGCGCAGTCTCCCCCCACACATACGTGAGGACTCCGTCTAAGTGAGCATTACCGAGAAGTCCTGCAGAAAATTAATGGTAAACTTCGTTTAATCCAATGTATCTGAAACGTTATTGACCATGAAAGCCGCTAGTTCCTTTTTATTAGTAACGTTTATGAACACCTTTAAAGACATTCTGCGTTCCAGCTTCTTACTGTGCTGATGAGGAAGCTGCAGTACAAGGGAGGGTGGGAGCCACCTTTGGGCTCGGGCTGGGCCCAGAGCCAGAACCAATGCCCCCGACTTCCTTCCAGTCAACACTCTCTCCAGGAAATCACGCTTTAATATGTCCATCCATAACTCGGATACATAAACAGTACACACAGCGCATGAGCTGATAACCTTGTAATTGTCAACCTAAAAATTACCCTTTTGAAAAATACAAAGAAACCCCTAGGTGAGAGCTGAGATGGTGTATACAAATTTGAAGTGTGTTTATATACACTATTAATCGCCCTTGTCATGGTTTATACTAGTTATCCAAGCCTTGCTGATATCAATTGTTTATCTTCACAGCCCTCCTTCCCACTGAAATACTAACACTAATATCAACTACTAGCACTCTTTTGGCTCTCGATGTGAAGGATAACATTCATATAGCAGTGCAATTTCTAGTGTTTATCTTCGTGCATTCATTCCGATGGAACCCGAGCTGAAGAAATCACAAGATCATCACAAAACAAATCTTTGTACCAAGTCCTTCACTGTTAGAGCAAATCCCATTGTCACTAACTAAAAAAATAAAATGAAAATTCTTTACTTTGGAATTTGATTGGAGTCGAGACAACAAAACTGGGGTGGGGGTGGGGGGAGGATTATGGAAATTTCAACCAAAAAGGGGGACATGGAAAAAAAAATTTCCATGTCCCCCTTTTTGGTTGAAATTTCCAATCCTCCCCCCAAGAGAGTTGGAAATCTTTTTTGTTTTTGCAAAGATGTGTGCTGGAACAATATTTGTCATATTAAAATTTAAGTGATGCTTGAGTGGAAATGGTTTAGAGGTGATGTACAAGGCGGAGAACATATCTCAAGAGCGGCCAGTCCTCCACTTTGAAGAGTACTTACGAGTCATGGCCTATCAGGAAAGGTCAGCGGGGCTTTCTGTCTGAAGAGGTAACTGTCCAGTCCTGTGCCCTGCATTTGTTACCAGAGCTTCTTTATCAGCAGGAGGAGGCAAACGATACCCTCAAAGTGTTTTAAATAAGCGCAACTTTGCTTATCTGCCTGTATTAATGATCCCTGTGGCAGTTGTTATATTAACCTTATCACGCGGCGCAGCACGAGGGAGGGCCTATTGTAAAAGGGAGAAAAAGAAAAAGCGTTTCATTTCATCTGGGAACCTTTTTTCCAACCGAGCAATTTCCTGATTGCCAAGTGGGGGCAGTGAACGCTAGATTCTGACGAGGTTTTTTTTTTAGAAAAAAAAAACTCAAAGAAACTAGACATTTTTCAGGGGGGCGATTCACCGAACATCCAATACTGCCAAGAGGACACAGCTTAGAGCGCCGATGAAATGGCTCATTATGGCAGCTCTGGCATTCGGGGTCCACGGAGGAACTGGACCCAGGGGCAGAGGGGGTGGTTTCTGAAAAAGCTGGGTTCTCTGAGTCGCTCACTGGTGGCTGTGACATGACCAGAAACGTCACTTGCCCCTCATCAGACTTCTGTTTTCTCCCCCGTCCAACCTCTGTGTCCACCTAGAGGACAATCAAAGGCCCCGTCTCTTCATACCTTTTAACTCTGCCAACGAGGCCAACGCTGACCCCGAGACCCCACCCTTGTCCTCCTCTCCAGGTGCTGGAGAAAGCACCTGGAATGCATATTTTCCCGCGAATGCTTGAGCTCAGTACACCTACCGGCCGAGTGAGCACAAGCCCCTTCCGAGGTTTCAGGTAATATGCCTTTTCCTTTTTTTTCTTTTTCTTTTTTTCTTTCTTTCTTTCTTTTTTTTTCATTATGCCTTTAATGCAGAGCAGGGCGGCTGATCACAAAGAGGCGGCCGGACCCCAGCAATAGGTCTTCTTCACTCACCCTCACTGTCATGGACCTTCCAGCTGCTGCAAGAATAAGAGGCTCCATCCATATTTGCCAGCTCTAATATGAAATCTGTCAGAGCCCAAATTAATGAGTTCCAAATTCCTTACATCACGATAACAGGTTAAGACTGGTCAATTAATTACATAAATCCTTCCCGATTCATTGTGCGCTCGCGGCCCAGATTGTGTCTTACATTACTCCATGACACAAGGCCTTTTGGCTCCTGTTGTTCCACAGAAAGGCCCCGTTTAAGCGGAGGCTGCCTGCCACGGCGAAATGTTAAATGTCACACGTTAAATTTGCACTTTTCTGTAATTGCTTTTGTGGAAAAAAAAATTTAAATTAAAGCACAGGGCTCCCAGTACACCACTCTGCAAAGGGCAGAAATTGTACTGAGCGGATCCCGGCGCAGGCAAGTCCCCATCTTTTACCTCCTCGCCGTTTGCACAGTCCCCTCTGCACCTGATGCCTGACAAGCAGCAGAACCCAGGACGTACATGTATGCATGTTTGCGAAAATAAACCGTTTCCCTTCCCCGCAGATACACACACACACACACACACAGTGACAGTGGCCAGATTATTATGATCTCTGAAAGCATAATAATCTGGCCACTCAGTGTGTGTGTGTGTGTGTGTGTGTGTGTGTGTGTGTGTGAGGCCTAATGCATGAATTCATGCATGGGTGGGGTCCAGCCAGCCTGGCCAGGGGGAGGGGATATAGGCAGTTGGCCGGCCTGCCTGCTGGTCGAACTCCTGGTGGTGGGAGGGGACAATTTGCATATGAGCCTTTTATTAGTTATATAGGATATACACTGAGTGGCCAAGATTATGATGCGTTCAGAGGTCATCATAATCCGGCCACTCGGTGTACATTCGGAAGGCTCATTTCTTTACAAAGGCGTTCAAGTGGGAGGCTTCACATAGCCAGCTTCCCTTACCAGGAAAAGCATTAGATACGAGGCACTGTTGTTCTAACCACGTTTTCAGGAACACGGACTGCTCAGATGTGTGTGTGTGTGTGTGTGTGTGTGTGTGTGTGTGTGTGTGACGCTTGTGCAGGCCTTTGCCTTCAAAAAAGGAGGCCTTGCTCTTTGGATTTGTAGCCGGTGCCCACCTACAGAGGAGAAGGGTGGAGGATTAAGATCTCAAAGGTGATCAGGAATCACCCAGGCCAAACCTTTTCCTCTTTAAAACATCACAATGCGCCTGGCAATCACAGCCAGTGGGTGAGAGCTAGGGGGTGCCTGTAACTACAGACTCCGGGTCCTGGTGAAACCCCTCTCACCTCAGTAGGCCTTTCTATGCTCTCAGGTGCCCTGTGTGGCAGGGACCAGGGCCGGCGTGTTTCCATCATCTCCTTTCGGGCGGTTGCGCACACACAGCAGCAGATGATGCCCGCAGCGCCAGCTCAGATGCAAGGGGCGTGGGTGCTCCTTGGGCCGGGAGCCTGCGCCGCGCAGACAGACGCCAGCAGCCCCGGCGGCTCCGTCTCCGCCAGCCGGCCCGCAGCGCCCTCCTCTGGCCTCCCGCCGCCTGGCACCCTCGGCCGCCGGGCGCGCGCGCCTGCCCTCCCGGGCATCCCTCCATCCGCTCCCGCGGAACCCAGGCTGACCCGGGGGCCGGTCCCTCCCCGGGAGGCGGCGGTGAAGCCCCCGGCAGGCCCGCCCTGCAGGTTGTGGGGCCCCGGGGAGACCTCGGGAGCAGCGGTTATCCATTAACTGATGGGGGTGGAGTGCGCGCGCACATCACACATTGGGGGCGCGGGGACCCTCCAGCCTCGGCCACACCCACCCCTCTCGCCGCGCTGGCACCTGCAGAACCGAGCCTCGGGCCAGCCGAGCCGGGAGCGGCCGCCGCCGACCCCCCTCCCCTCCTTCCTTCCATCCCCCCTGCACCCGGAGCCGCCGCCCCGCCAGGAAACGCATCCGGGCTGCGCGCCCCCGCACCCAGCCGGGCCCTGCGCGCTCCCGCACGCGGCGGAGGCGCGGGGGTCACCGCCTGCACCGGCTCCCTCCCCCCTCCTCGCCAACCCTGCTCCCCCCAACCCTCCACCCCCAGTTTATTATTATTCCCTTCCGTCTGTCCAGGCGGCCAGGCTGCCAGCCCCCGGCGGGGACGGGCGCCTCGCGGGCCCGCGGGGGGAGCAGGTGGGGCGGGCGGCCGGGCGCGGCGCTGCAAACCGCCGCCCTTTTGCGGGTGCTGTTCGCGCTCCCCACCCGCCTCCCCCGCCCCGTCCACCCGGGTTGGGTTTGTTGTTTTTTTCTTTCTTTCTTTCTTTCTTTCTGCAGCGCAGTTGCCATGGGTTACCAGGGTGGTTGCCATGGGTTACCGGGCCGAGGCCGCCGCCGCCGGGAGGGAGGAAGGACAGGATGGAGGGAGGGAGAGGCGGGAGCGCGCGGGTGCGGGGCGGGTGCGCGGAGCCGCGGAGCCGCAGCCAACGGGCGGCCGAGGGGCGCCGGGGAGCCGCCGTCGGCGGGCGGGGCCCGGCTATAAAGAAGGCCCGGAGGTAAGACCCCGGGACGCGCGCTTCTCGCCGCGGAGGAAGGGAGTTTCCGCTCCCGCCCCGCTCCCGAGCCTCGGCCTTTAGAGTCAGCGGAAAGGGCAGCTTTTATTATTATTATTATTATTATTATTATTATTATTATTATTGGGAAAGGGCAGCTTTTTATTATTATTATTATTATTATTGGGAAAGGGCAGCTTTATTATTATTATTATTATTATTATTATTATTATTATTATTTTTCACCCTCTCGATCTTTCGAAAAGAAGCCTCGGGGATTTTGCAGAAAAAGAAGCGCGTCCCGCACGGCCCTTAGCGTCCCCGCAGCTGAAATAGAGCGAGAGCGGGGCGGCGCCGCGGCCTGAAAGGGACCGTGCGTGGCGCCTCGCGTGGTGAGACGCGGAGGGCGAGGCAGGGGGCCAGGACCCTTTGCAAATACTGTTATCTCCCGCCCGGTTCCCGTCTTTCCGAAATGTCTGGACTCCGCGCTTTATTAAAACGTGTTCGCTTCTTCTGATATTTCGCAGAGAAAATGGTTGTCTGGGCTTTTGTCAGCAGGGTGGCCCTGGAAATGGGTGTCTGCATGCCACCAAGTAACAAAGCGTCTGTGCTCCAGACAAAAGCAGAAAAAAACACGGTGCTGCCATCAGTGTCCTCCCTTAAAAAGATGCGGCCGTGGCACTCATAGGGCACCAGCTAAGCGATTGCAGTATTGAGAGGGAAACTGGAAACAGCAGCAGCTTTGGTTTGGTTATTTTTTTTATTATTATCATTTTTTTTTTGCCTGAAGATTTTAGAGGCCTCCTGTGCAAGGCATTGTTCCTCGGTAGCCGAAAGACTGCACCCCTTATTCCACCCCTTATTCTGACCACGGCAGCTCAATAATGACGGATCCTGTAAGGCACCAAAAATGAAACACATAAATTGAGTTCAAAACAGCATTTTCCATTCACTGCGCGACGGTAATTGTGGCCAGGCTAAATGAATTTGCTTAAATTCTTAATGGCCATAAAAAGAGATTTTAAAGGTTATTGCCTCTCACTTGTTTGTATTTAATTATTCAATAAAACGTGAAGTGGGCTTGAAAAGCTCCTGCACGCTGTTTACTATCTGAAGGGGTTATCACTACTGACGCGTCTCTGTCTTTTCCTCGGTCATTTTTAAAACTTGACATGTGAACTGGGATTGAAATCGCTTTCTTCCAAGTGGGACTTTAAAAGGAGCCCCAAGTAACAGGTGTGGCCTTTCACTGTTGACCCCTGTGGGTTATGTTGTAAAACCAGTCCCCAAACAAAACACACACACCGGCTTTAGAGGTGAACAGTTCACACTTGCAAGAATGAGCCCGGGAAATACAGTTTTAATGTATATACATCATAAATCACCCAGGATTAGAATTCTTTAAATTTTAAGTTACATTAGAAATGGTTTTCAATAAACATCTATTTAGTTTGGTTATTTAAGTAATCATTTTCTTTTCCTAAAGAAAGCTTTTTTTTTTCTTTTTTGACAGAGGAAAATCAGAGACTCCAACAAAGCCAGAAAGCCATTAGGGGCTGAAGTTCATCCAAATATTTCAGCTGCTTGAGTATCAGCGTTAATGCTGCTTAGATATCAAAACAACCAAACCAAAGCTCAAAATGCGTACAACTAGAGTGAATATTAAAGCAAACTGTACCCAACTTCTTCATAAAAAAAAATGTGCCGATCACTCAGAAACACACTGAATTTAGGTCAAAGTCAGGAGAAATGCATTCTCGTATGAAACAAAGTGAGCCAACACAGATTTTTTTTTTCATGTTTAATGTGAAAACGGTGATCTCGTGAAGTTTGCATACCACAGTATCAGGCATTAATTACTTCAAATCCATTTTGGTGGCTGTTTACATCATCTAAACACAGTATGACAATTGGTAGCATATATACATCCTTTTCAAAACTGCTGAAAAACAGAAATAATGTGATTCAAATACATATCGCCGAGGAGCTGGGATCCGTTCTGAAATGACGGGACGGTAAACTTTACGTGTTGGTGAGATGAAGAGAAATTGCTAACCCTCTTTTTTTCTGCATTAAAACAACGAGTCCTCGATGACCAAGTAATAAGACCCAATCCATTTAATAGAATATTTACATAGGTTCAATGAGGTTTTAGACCAAACAGAAACAAAAAGGATAAAGTATGGAATCATTCTACATTTAAATGTTTTCCTATTGCTTCTTAGTTACAAGCATTTCAAAGACTTTTTAATAATACAGTAACTTCTAAACTCCTAGCTAAAATGAGGTGAGGTAACATTTAATTAAAGCAACAAGTTATCCCAGTTCCCTAAAAATATCTTCCTGTGAATTTCAGAGATACTTTGTACTATTCAGCAGGGAAGACGCTTGGGTAATTATCTCAAGAAAATGCTGCCTCTTCTGAAATTTGAAGTTCAATGAAGTTTAAGACGTTTTCTCTTTGGGCCATTTAAAAAAAAACACAAAACTATTGAATTATTTTAAGTTATACCAATCCCTCTGGAAACAACCTAAAAAGAAAGGGCTTTTCAAAAAAATGAATAATTTTATATCCTTTTCTAAATGATGGGAATCCTTACGGATAGCATTCAATTTATTTTTATAAGAGCCTGCTTTCTAACGTAAAGATAAGTAACAAGTAACCAGCACTGAGAAAGTTATCTCGTGATAGGAAACTGCGTGTTCAGTCAGAAAATAAATCATTAACCTGTAATTCTAATTACACCATGATAATGAAAACAAATGCTCTGTCTCCAGAAACCATGTGTTAAAAGCTGATTTTTTTTTTTTTTGGACAATGAAACTGTATTTCTTAATCTCCATATTGCAAGGATAAGCAAAGTCGGCTGGCACCGTTTCTGTCTTGTCTGGGAGGTAAACATGATTTCAGCATGTCTCTTCCTAAGATACCTTGCCCATCTCCGTGTGAAAATAAGAATACGGGAAAGGTTAAACTCTCCTACAAGATTTCCAACACCCCAGAAGCCAAGCATCTTCCCAGTGCGGGGGAGGGTACCCACAAAACATCAGCCACACGTCGGAGCCAGGCCCTGTGGTCTCGGCTGTCAGTCTTCAGCGTGGCTCAGCTCCTGCGTGCTGTGTTGACGATAACACTGCCCCGCTGATCCGAAGAGGAATCCGCTGTCTGGATTTTAAGTGCCAACTATTTGCCTATCTTTTCAAATTCAATACAACCAACCAGGTTTGTTTTTTTGTGTTTGTTTGTTTTTTTAAACATCTAAACCATGTCCTTTGAGGGCAGGATCTCGTTTTACCAATAACCTTGGCCTACAAAGGGGAGAGCGTTGCAATCACAGGCTTTTAGCTTTTTTACGGAAGCTTAGCCAAAATAAGACAAACATGGAAACAGCAGGAATACACAACCCGGCGTCTTGAAGAACTTAAAGTGCCTAAATATCAGGACAGCGAGCTCTCGGTAAAAACATGTCATCCGCCCGCGTCCCTCCTCCAGGACCGGACATCATTCGCTGATCCTCAGCTGGTCACGTTAGAATATTCTTTTTTTTTTTCAGGATTCCTGCGGAGCCGTGCTCATTGTACACCCACGTGAACTGCTGTCATCGCTGCTGTGTCCCAACCCGGAGGATGAACTGGAAGAGGAGAGAGGGGGGAAAATAATAAAAAGAGGAAATTGGTTTTCACAACACACTCAAAGCCTGAGTAACAGAGGAGAACTTTAATTATCTCCAGTCACAAAGAGAGACAGGAAATTTGGACTTTTAATTAGCCATTTGGAGTGCAGTTGGATATTTTTTTAGCTAGATAATTTAAACGCGAATAATTCAAGTCTGACTAAATGAAAGTCACATAATCAGAATGCAGATAATTGAATTTCTGCCGCATTCATTAATTCGGCGCGGAGGTGTGTGTGAAGACCACTATGATAAGCTGTCACAACTCAATAAAATCTCAGTCAATTAATTTTTTCATTATCGGAGGATTGCATCAACAAGAAAGGCAAGCGTGGGGAGAGGGCCCTGCCCGGGCCTGTGTGGGTGCCGCGTGTCCTACAGATACCGAGGCGTCGCGTGGGATTGCCAGGGGGTACCTTTCGGAACCGGGATCTGTATTGTTTTCTCCTTCCCCGTCCGCATCCTCTTCGGGGAAGCGCCTGTTCATCAAGGCGAACTTGTGGATGGCCTCCTCCACCGTGAACTTGGTCTGCCCGGAAACGCACGCCTCGATGTCGTCGGAGTTCAGGTGGCTCTGCAGGAAGAGGTGCAGGCTGCTGTCCGACAGCAGCAGCGCGTTGTGGAGGACCCTGGGCAGGAGGAAACGGGAGAGGTCAGAGGTCATCGGCAAACGGGGACGCACAGCCAGAGGGCGGGAGAGGGGCCACCTCCGAAAGGCGCCCCCGAGTCTCCTCTCTCTCGAAGGCAGCAAACGCTGCATCCACGATGCTCTCCGCCTGTTAAAGGGATGGGAGCATATGTTAACTTCGATCCAATTATTTGGGAATTTAGGTGAGTAAAAACATGAAGCTGATGGTTAGGAACATCTGTTAAAAGAATAACTTCAAGGACATGGCTTCGATGTAACCATCTGTTACGGCCGTGCGGATTAATTACGGAAATATTTGGTTTATGGAGTCATAGAGACGTATTCCGCTTAAAATCTTTTTTATTTTTTTTTTATTTTACTGCCAGCCAGCACGTCCATCCTGTGATCTTCTGGGGCGAGGCTGTTAAGGCACATCAAAACTTTTCCAGTGCCATTAAAAGTTCTATTAAAAAGGCATCTCTTTGTTGGAAAAACACAGCTTTGCTTCTGTACAAGTTTACACGGGCTCAGTTGAGAGCTGGCTTTTTTTTTTTTTTTTTGATACTTAAGATTGACTAGAAACGTCTCCAAAATCTTCAGGGGAACCAAGAGAGGACAGATTTCAACCGGTCTCTCAGATCGGCAAACACCGGCCCGTAGCCGAAGCCACACACGCCCAGGTTCACATCATCGGTGAACGTGTTTTCTCTGCCAGAGGACACCCTCACGGGTGAATAAAAACTGTTTGTAACTTTTCAGCAAAGCCTTTTACGTATAATGTTCACAGTTCAATAATGACATAATGATGTGATACTTAAACCAGCTAAAATACCAAACCCCAAGTATCATTGTGCCCAAGAAGGGATTTTCCGTACATGCAATTTTCTTTTTAACAAGTCGCTAGAAAAAGTACATCTCTCTCGGTCATTCACGTCTAATTTAAAGTCCCAGGACATTCGAGTATTTCCTTTCCTTCGAACTGAAGCAGAATTCTTTTTTTTTTTTAATCTTTTTTTTTTTTTAAGCAGAATTCTTTTTGCAAGAAGGCCCACGTCTAGAAAGGCACCGTCTCCACCGCCCAGGGCAGCCCTCCCCTCTGTGGCTGCAGAAAACACTCTTTGCTGGCGGAGAGGCGGAAACCATAACGCCACGGCGCTTTGACCAAGGCGAACCCTCCGGTGAGGCAGCGAACACCGCCTCTCCCTCCGTCTCGGAGGGAGACTCACGTCCCAGGCCCCGGCAGGAACGTGCAGACCCTCGGTCTGCTCTCTGCGGTTTCCCACCTTTACAGGCGTTTGCACCCCTTGTTGTAAACACTGCCCTTCCGGCCGAAACCGGTGTGGCTCAGCGGATAGAGTGTCGGCCTGCAGACTGCAGGGTCCAGGTTCGATTCCGGTCAAGGGCATGTGCCTTGGTTGCGGGCACATTCCAAGTAAGGAGTGTGCAGGAGGCGGCTGATCAATGCTTCTCTCTCATCGATGTTTCTAACTATCTTTCTCCCTTTCCCTTCCTCTCTGTGAAAAATCAATAAAAATATATTTAAAAAAATAAACAAGCAAACACTGCCGTTCCGGAGGAGATGGACGTGGCCCTGGCCACTAACAGGGCCCCGGATTCACCGGGAAGTGTGGACAGAGCGTGCCCTGCCAGCCGCGACACAGGTAACTGTTCACGGGATCGTGCGGACGGCTCTGTTTCTGGCGGAAATGTGTTTTATTGCCTTTATGAAATAATAGGTGATCTCTAAAATTGATTTTGGATGGTTCAAGGCATTCCCCCGCCAAAGCAATGAGCACTAATGCCAATGATATTGGACACAAATTCATTTTAGCTTTATTTCACGTCGAAAGCAATTGGACGGAGCCTTGAACGGCCCGGGCGAGGTGATTAACTTGCCTCACGCACCGGGCCCCGCAAACAGAAGTGATCGGCGCCCAGGTTCGCCGGGACCTCAAGGCTACTGTCCTTTTTCTCTGGAGCTATAATTCAATTTCCAATTTTACTGTACATTAGACTCATTATTCCTCCGCGTTCTCTGCTGGAGACTGCCATCTGGAGGACGCACCGGTGAACAGCGAGAGGGAGCGGGCACACCCAGCTCTCCATTCTGAAGTCGGAGAGAGATGTGTGGCTGGGGAGGGAACCCCAAAATCGGTACATCTGCTACCACATGGGGGGTTTTTTGTGTGTGTTTTTTTTCATTCCCTCGGCCTGGCTGGCTAAATGCATGCCACTGTGCTCTCCGGGTATGCGTTTTAAACATGCAAAAAAAAAATGCATGTTAATGTATTTATGATTTTTGTCTTTAGGTATTTCCCTCCGAAATGATGTTTCCGGCCCCGGTGCGGTGAGCACGCCTCGTCCATTTAGCATCCTCTCCGGCTTAATACAGATGGGCGGGCGTCGTGACTACCGCCGCCACAAGATTAAATCCTATTTTTACCTTAGTCCCGTATTGGCGCCGCGTTCTCCACAAACAAATCGAATCACAGTAAATCAACTTCCAACTTAATCCAAAGAGCACTCTGTAACACAGTCAATAAAACGTCATCGCCCTAAGCCTCCGTAAGAATAAGGGCGTGCAGCGTCCCGGCCTTGACAAAAGGAGCCAAAAATGGCCTCCGGGCTGTTGCAGGAATCTATGCAAAGCTCTTTGCAACGGGAGTCCACAGTCACTCCTCTCCCCGCAAGAGCATCCAGCTGCACACAGCAGAACCCGTTTTCCCCTCGGATGGGACGCAGGCGGAAAAGCTGGTTTTCCTCCGCCTGATTTTGCCCGGTGTGTTACATGCAGGTCCAGCTGAGAACCATGGAGAGCTATGCAGAAACACTGCCTCCACCGAAGGGCCTGCTGTGCCCCATACCATGGCATCCCACACATCTGTATCCCCGGGGAAGGCGAGCAGTTTGATGGGGGGCGGGGGGCGGGGGATTCTTTAATTCAGCCTGTTTACCTCTCCCCATGAGGAAAAATAAAGCCCCCCAATCTTCTCTGAAGGCAGTCATGGGCTGTGCTCTGGTGCCCTCTATTGAACACAAGGACATAAAAGCTCTGTGTGTGTGTGTGTGTGTGTGAGAGAGAGAGAGAGAGAGAGAGAGAGAGAGAGAGAGAGAGAGAGACCGTGTTTCCATGGTATCCTTTGGTAAAAAAAACAAAACTAAACTAATATTCCTTTAATTTTAAAGAAATACAAAACTGTAATACAAATACCTCCATTGTAAGGTCCGTGTAGTTAGATTAACAGGGTGAATTCAGGAGGGCTACTCCCATCTGTGACATCCATCAACAGTAAAAGCTAGGAGGAATGCCATTTTCACAGGTAGCATCTTCCCAACAGAATTTATTAATTTTAGTCTATTTTTGCCATAACTCTTTGTAGAAATGACTTACAATTTATAAATATCCAGGGGAGCGCAGGGAGGAGTCCAAAAGGGAGATTATAGCAAAGACTGAGGAAAATTAAATATATTTAAATGTATTTGAAAAATCTCGCCATCACACTGGCCAGATTTAACTAGCCTTTAAGAGTTCTACTAACTGAAATACAGTGCCTCCACCTTTCCTGTCATTTCCTCGTCTACAACCTCGAGACAAGGAAATGATATTATTGTCGTTACTGAGATAAAAACATGGGCAAGCTATACGTAGAGCAAGTGATCAATAAACGGTATAAATTCCTTTTTTGGCAGCCGGTGAAAGGGACAGCTTACTAATTCCTCCATGAAGACTGACCTGGCTGTGTAGTTTCTATTAAATTGGTATTTTTTCTCCAATGCCCTTAAAGTGAAGAAAGCTGCCACATTACATACACACATGTGCCCAAAGACATCCGGGTTTTGAAGGGTTGGAACATGTTAAGTGCCCTTGGTGCGTCACTTCAAGACTTACATAAAAGCCAGGTTTTTAAAAGCATGCTGACCATCGACCACACGAGCAAATTTCCTATGTAATGCTGCGGCGTCTTCCTTCCCGACCCCCTAAGGTGTTCTACAGATCAACGAGGTGTCGGCCATCGAGGGGGGCCGTGGATACGGGGTATCCAGCTGGGGACAGGGCACAGTGCCGGTTGGCCCAGGGGTAAGTCAGCTCCAGTTTCCCAAAGCGGCTGGAGCGGAGGGACCCCAGGGGCCCCAAAGACACGGACGGTTGTCACCTAAGCAAACCTGGCCAGGAACAGGAGAGAATCTGGGGACACGGAAAGGCAGGGGGTGGGGGAGAAGGAGACAGGCCTGAAGCTATAATCTCCCTTTCGGACTCCTCCCCCCGCTCCCCTGGATATTTATAAATTGTAAGTCATTTCTACAAAGAGTTATGGCAAAAAATAGACTAAAATTAATAAATTCCGTTGGGAAGACTCTACCTGTGAAAATGGCACTCCTCCTAGCTTTTACTGTTGATGGATGTCACAGATGGGACATGGATCAGCTGCCCCTTGCACGCCCCCTACTGGAGGATGTGCCTGCAACCAAGGTACATGCCCTTGACTGGAATCGACCTTTCAGTACACAGGCCCAAGCTCTATCCACTGAGCCAAACCGGTTTCGGCAGTAAAAATATATTTTTTTAAAAAGAAAAAAAATATATTCAGTCAACAAGCAGCCAAACCACATAATTCAAAAAAATAACCCAGCGCGAGCATCCTCCCACCGCAGCCGAAGGACACCACTTGTGCCGCTGATTTGGTGAAGTCACCCGAGAAAGAGCAGGTCGTGCTCAAAACAACGACGTGACTGCCAGTCAGAGGTGCATGATGCCCTGAGGTCAACCAGCGGCAGAAACACGGAGACACATGCCGTCCGGCGACCTCACCAAAGGCGTCCCCTCCACGGGGGACAAGTGGCTGCCCAGGGCTGGCCGCAGGCTCTGGCTGTCGCTGGCTGGGCCCCACAAGGAACGGCCCGTCGGAAGCCTCCCGAGCAGCATCCGGAGTGACAGGCCCCACTGCCACCTTGGGCTGCAGGGGCCCTCGGCCACCTGGGTCTCAGACAGACGGCCATTAACGTCAGAGCCGGCCCCGAGGGAAGGGGCAGAAACCACTGGGCCAGGCCTCTGTTCTCTCAAGCCGGAGATGCCCCATAGAACCCCCCTGTGATGTTTTCCCAGGAGGCCCCGGCTCAGGACCGGATCTCCTGATCGCATGTCACTTAATCCTTCTCGCTGCTGCTGCTTGTCCAGCTCCCCCTCGCTTTATTTTTATTTTTATTGATTTCAGAGAGGAAGTGAGAGAGAGAAAGAAACATCAATGATGAGAGAGAATCACTGATGGGCTGCCTCCTGCATGCCCCACACTGGGGATCGAGTCCACAACCCAGACATACGCCCTGACCGGGAAGTGAACCCGGACCTCCTAATTCATCGGTCGACACCCAACCACTGAGCCACACCAGCCAGGCCCCACCCCGCCCAGTTTATATTCTTGGATGTTTCTTTATGTCTCCATGACCCCTTCAAAGGAAAGGCACTCTATCAACCTAATAGAAATGAGTATTGATATTCATGGGCATACTTAACACCCAAACCGGTTATGAATGAGCCACATGGAGAGAAGGCGGTATATTATCTCAGGCTAGCTCTAACGTGAACTCAGAAAGAGATTACTTCAGATCCTGCAGCGAGGAGATAAAAGAGTCCAGGTGAATGGGCTCTGCCACTAACTAGTAGTCATGGGACTCGGCCTATTATCTATAAAGTAAGAAGTTGGAGAAATTAGCTCAAAGCTATCTCGTTTCTAAGCGCATCAAACAAACAATGGCCAATACTTAGATACCACACGTCACATGCCAGAGTGCTGTGAGCGCTTTACATTCATTAGTTCATTTCATCCTCTCAGCCGTCTTATAAAGTAGGTGCCCTGATGGACTCCATTTTACAGACGGAAAGACGTGGGCAAGAGAGGAAGTAAGACTGGCCCAAGCTCCCAGCTAATAAGTGACTCAGCCAGGATTTGAACCCAGGCCGGCTGGCCTCAGAGTCTGTGTGAAAACCAATGGGCTGTCCCACAGGATGGGAATTCCAGTGCTGAGGGGAGG
This sequence comes from Lasiurus cinereus, assembly GCA_011751065.1. NCBI lineage: Eukaryota > Metazoa > Chordata > Mammalia > Chiroptera > Vespertilionidae > Lasiurus > Lasiurus cinereus. Next base: position 2,235,386 of record JAAGEH010000307.1, read on the forward strand.
GGAGGGAGGGAGAAGAAATTATAGAGTGTGAATTTAAGTCGCCTTCGCTACAGTACCTCCCATCACGTAATCCGGAGTCAATAGCTCACTGACACTACCTAACACCCCCTTACATGTAGTCCCTCCAAAAGACTGGGGTGAAATTACTCATTTATTAGTAGAGGATCCCAGAAGGGCATTAGCAGCCCACCGGAAAGCTGATCTTTGTCCATCAATCCCACTGCTGCAAATAAAGACAGTTTTTAAGAAGTGCCCTTTTAATAAGGCACATCTGTTTCCTGGAACTTTTTACCTTTGTCAGCTACGCTCCCCAGTAATTTGGCCCTGCTTTACAGCGCAAGGAACCCTGTCTTTAGCATCAGACTCAATTAGCTCATTGTTTTCTTTCTAGATTTGGTCCCTAATGCGCGCCATCGATGTGAGCCACAAGGTGGCGCTCTGATACAGGAGATGGAAGACTGAGGTTGGTTCTGGAGCAGAGGAGGAGGCTGTCAGAGACAGTCCTGTGCACCCCTCCCTGATCACAGGGCACCCCGCTCTTGCCACGCACTTTCCCGCACACTTACTTTCTGAGGAAATCCTCCAAACCCTGGCGCCGCTGGTCCACATGCTGGCGATTGTTCATGTTGAAAAACAGGTTTTTCGAGGGAAGTTCCGGCAGTTGTCTAATGAGAAACAAAAATGTTTATCATCACCAAATCAAGGTGGTTTAGTTACAGAAATCCCTCAGTGAAAGCAAATCACGCCTAATAATCATCGCACAGTGACTATATTTTACATAGGTAGTTACACAATACGGATAAGAGAATATTAACTTAAAGAAAACCCCATTTTTAAACATTGTTGAGGTCTTTCATGATCAATACCTATGAACACTGATGGAATTCAAGTGATAAATTTTGAATTCAGATGCCATAACCACAAACTAACTGAAACTATAATTACAACCAATGCCTATAAAATCCCTCATAATTTATATCGCATGCATCTCCAAGTCCTAAATACTGAATAGAATAATAAAGTCTCCTCGATATACACTCTTTAAGTCACTTACACTAGCAATGCATTACTCTGGAGTCTCTGCCTCAGCCACACAAATTCTCTGTATCTTCTTCGTACACAGGACGTTTTCATTGTGAAACACATGCTATTGGTCTGTTCAGAGGAAAGAAAAATATAAGCCTCACTTGAGGGGAAAAATATGCCTTTTTTTTTTTTTTACATCTATAACTCATTACTAGTATATGCCCCCAAACTTATTAAAATGGGATTTTTTAAACCCAAAAAAGTACACGTGCATTTAGACCAGATTCAAATCTGATACAACACCCATCAATATGGCAGCCCTGGAAGACAACTGGGCTGACATAAACGTTGTCTAGGGCGAGCCATTCGCTCCCCGGGTCCTAAAGTGACCTGCCCACCTATTGGCACTGCTTTCAAAATGGAATCCTGTCGAGACCAGTTTGGCTCAGTGGATAGAGCGTCGGCCCGTGGACTGAAAGGTCCCAGGTTCGATTCCGGTCAAGGGCATGTACCTTGGTTGCGGGCACATCTCCACTGTGGAGTGTGCAGGAGGCGGCTGATCGATGTCTCTCTCTCATTGATGTTTCTGACTTTCTATCCCTATCCCTTCCTCAAACCAGTGACCTTCTGGTACCTGGGACATTCGCTCAACCAACTGAGCGACACTGGCCAGGGCCTGAAATCACCTTTCAACAAGAGAACAGCATTTCCCTTTTCTGGCAGGTGAGAGGGAACCTGATCTGAGTTAGAGAGCGATGTGAGGCACAGGGACAGGCATCCTCATGGGCGACCCCAATTCCAGTCCTGGCTCTGCTAGCGGGCAAACCACTTCCACTCCAGTTCCCTGGATGAGAGCACAGCGGTGAACCCGTCCACGCCAATTTCCCAGGGGGGGCTGGGAGGACTGGTAACAAGCACTTGGCAAATGTCACCCACTAACGTTAGACTAGATGCTGGTTCCCTTCCAGCTGCCCTAAGGGAGATGATGCGGAAAAAGCCACCTCCAGAGCCCCGTCCTCAGCAAAATGGCAACACTTCTCCTCTGGGTAACAGGAGACGGGCAAATATTTGTCTATTGATTTTGTCAGAAGACCTCTCTTCTCTATATTTACTTCAAATTTGTTTCAAAATCTTTGTGTCCAAATGAGAGATGCTTTGCCTCCAAGATTTATATCATTTCAAAAAGGATTCCTGCATCATTTAAAAAACACCCAGCAGTTGTTTATCGTGGGAGATGTGATTATGTGCATTCCTTCTTCAATCTTATCTCTTTTTTTTTTTTTTTTGCATTCCTTCCTAAACTGCCCCCAGGAAGGAAGGAGAGGAGAGCGTCCTGGTATTCCTCAGAAAACCTTGGCTGCAGAGAAGGTACAGTGAGACCTGCCCCCCAAAAAAAGATTGGTCTAAGTCCCTTCATCTTTGACAACAGGGCAGCCAAACGCGCTGGAATCTGTGGTTCAAGAACATTCCGTGATTTGCCGAGACCGGTTTGGCTCAGTGGATAGAGCGTCGGCCTGCGGACTGAAAGGTCCCAGGTTCGATTCCGGTCAGGGGCATGTACCTTGCTTGCGGGCACATCTCCACTGTGGGGTGTGCAGGAGGCGGCTGATCGATGACTCTCTCATCGATGTTTCTGACTTTCTATCCCTCTCCCTTCCTCTCTGTAAAAAAATCAATAAAATATATTTTAAAAAAAAGAAAGAAAGAAAAGAAAAGAACATTCCATGGGTGGGTTTCACAGCACGCCAGGGTCTCACGCTGACGTGATCCTCGGGGAGTAGGAAAGCAGGCGCTTACAGCAGAATGAGCCCCACGGAGCCTGGGCAGGGACCCTCTCCGCGCTCCTCCCCGGAGAGGGCCAGCCGCAGAGGGGCCGCCTCCGGTCCCCAATGGGTCCGCTCAACTCCCTTATTTGCTCCACTCGGATGCATGGCAGGTGCAACCACTGATCCCGCGGTGCCTGCCCAAAGGTCTGTCTGCCTCAAAGCCCTCCGTTTGCAGAACAAGTTCAGGAGAATGTAAACCCTAGACTACCACCTCTATCTATAGTCCACGTGTTTAAAATGCTAAGTAAAAAAATATAAAATATAAACAAACAAACAAAATGCCAAGTAAATGCTAAGATTTCAGCGTTGCCTGATGTAATTCCCCTTACGATTGATTTAAATGAGCTCAGGGCCGGCTTCTCTACCTGCAAAGCTCTATGGTACCCCATCGAGGGAGGCTGACGAGGACTCTCCGGCCCCCCACTGACTCTGGATTACACCACAGAATCGTGGGGTCACGCACTGCTTTTTAACACCCGCCATCTGTCCACGCAGCTGGACAACACTGAGGTCACTCGTTTACCAAGTTCCTCTAAATCGATTTGCTTGTGTCTGCTACCTACCAACTAAGATTTCCTCATTGTCAATTGATTAGCATTTCAGAGAAACACCAGACCACCACCCACTATTTGTGGCACCTACTGTTTCTGGCTCCAGGTAGACATTTCTGAATTCACATCATTAACTCCCTGAAGAGAATCAAATTTCACGCCTACCATGAAGTATGTGACAAGGACTCATAAATGTTTTAGAGGAAGTAAAAAGGCAACTGAAGAATTTAATTCCATATTCTTTTCTTTTCTTTTTAAGGGAGAAGGAGAGAAACATCGATGTGACAGTGGAATATGCATTGGTCTGTGATAGCATATTTCCAGGTAATAAGAATAGCGCTTGATGAATCTGTTTTGAGAGGATGTAGGGTTCTCTGGACAGGAGATGTGCCGTGTTCCATAAATAGAGTAAGAAAGTCGGCACTGGATATGTGCAATTATGTACCAGCAGTGATTAATAGTGGAACATGCTATTGGTCTGTTCAGAGAAAAGAAAAATATAAGCTTCACTTGAGAAAAAAATGTTCAGAGAAAAGAAAAATATAAGCTTCACTTGAGAAAAAAATGCCCCTGGATGAAGATTAAAAGCAAATAAATAAAATAAGCAGCTCTGAGCTTCCAAGTTGTTTTCCTAAGTTGGAAAAACTTGGAAAGAAGAAAGAAAGGAAGGCGTTTGGATGGCTAGTGACCACATGTCCAATACAGCATACCAATTTAGCTGCTTGCAATGGGAAGAGTAGAGGTGGCTAAAGTTAACTTCCCTTGTGATATATCATCACAGATACATCTTGGCCTGTAGCTCTGCTTCCGAGCAAAGCCCAGACCCAATCAGGTGGGAAAAGTGACTCATTTACGACGAGGGCCATAAAACCCTAACACGGGGGCCACACCTGGCCTGCCACTCATCTTCACACAGTGTCAGCGGAACACAACTGCACTCCTGCATTCCTGCCTTGTTTAAAGGGCTGCTTCCCTCCAAGAGCGGAACCGAGGCATGCAGAGGGAGACAGCGGAGCCCACGGAGGTGAACACATGTCTGCCTGCCCTTCACAGGGAACGCTTGCTGGCCCGGCTCGAGCGGATCCCAGAAGGCCGCACACCATGACATTGCTCAAGAGATTGTGGCAGCATTCTTCCCACATAAAGAACATCGCTGCTAGTTACTGTGCTGATTACTCGGAATCTAGTCCATAATTGCACATATCCAGTTCCGACTTTCCTTTTTTTAAATATATTTTATTGATTTTGTACAGAGAGGAAGGGAGAGAGATGGAGAGTTAGAAACATCGATGAGAGAGAGACATCTATCAGCTGCCTCCTGCACACCCTCCACTGGGGATGTGCCCGCAACCAAGGTACATGCCCTTGACCAGAATCGAACCTGGGACCTTTCAGTCCTCAGGCCGACTCTCTATCCACTGAGCCAAACCGGTTTTGGCCAGTTCCGGCTTTCTTACTCTACTTATGAAACACGGCACATCTCCTCTCCAGAGAACCCTACATCCTCTCAAAACAGATTCACTGAGCGCTATTCATATTACCTGGAAGTATGCTATCCCAGATCATAAATACCATTAACGAGGTATAAATATTCTTTAACTGTGAATTTTAGAAATATTCACATCTTCATGAAGTATTCATATTAACAAAGGTATAATAAGGAATTCAAAATAAGAAAGTCTTCAACTTTAGGAACCATCTTATTACTTCCTTTAAGGCACAAGCATTAGTTGTGATCATTAAAATTCAGTGCTTCAAACTCAGGAAGCTTTCCTGTGTAAGTATATCCAAGTATCCCATCAAACATTTGCTCCTGAAAATTCCCACTGACTGCGTACTCACATGAATACAGATCTCATAGTCGATGTAAGAATGCCAGAAGTCCTCCTTCTGAATCCGCGGATCTCGAACCCAGACACTCACGAACTCCTGTAAGGGCATCATAAACAGAGTTTCAGGGCTGCGAGGAGGACTGGGGAGAGACGAGAGCAATGACTGTGCGAGGACAAAGCGGAAATGAGCTCTGACCAACGTGGTTGTGATCCTGAAAAAAGAAGAAGTTAATGAATCAGGCACCACACAAACTCCAAAAAAAAAAAAAAGAACTCTTTTACCACAAAACATAATTTTTAAAATAATGCAATACCAAGCTGGGGCGCAGCACCAGTCTCAAAGGTCAGGTGAAGATGGTAAAGAAAATCTACCGTAAAACGAGGTCTTCCTTTTTAATCCTGCAACGCAGGTACACGTTTTCCCCCAGTTTCTTCCTTTCTTCATCTCTCTCAATTAAAGGTACAGGCCCTGCCTGACCCGTCACTTCCCAGAACTCAGGTCAGAAAGAGCAGCAAAGGTCATATGAAAAGCAAGCAGTTAGAGTTGACACTAAGTGTGTGTGTGCACCCCGGCTTCATGGGGATAAAGCTCATTTTTAAATATGATAATGGTGCCCACCGGTGTGGCTCAGTAGTCGAGCAGCAACCTATGAATCAGGAGGTCACAGTTCCATTCCCAGTCAGGGCACAAGCCCGGGTTGTGGGCTCCATCCCCAGTGTGGGGAGGGCAAGAGGCAGCCAATCAATGTTTCTCTCTCATCATTGATGTTTCTCTCTCTCTCTCTGCCTCTCCCTTCCTCTCTGAAATAAGTAAAAATATATTTTAAAAATATATAATGTAGCCCTCGCTGGTTTGGCTCGGTGGATAGAGCGTCAGCCTGTGGACTGAAGGGTCCCGGGTTCGATTCCGGCCAAGGGCACATGTCCAGGTTGCAGGATCGGTCCCCAGTGGGGGGGGCCTGCAGGAGGCAGCCAGTCAGTGACTCTCTCTCCTCACTGATGTTTCTATCTCTCCCTCCCTCTCCCTTCCTCTCTGAAATCAATAAAAATATATTTAAAAAATAATAATAATAAAATAAAAATATACAATATAAAACAAAAACGTATTATGTTCGGCATGATAAATGTTTAAAGTGGATTCACTTGGTGGTTACAAATTTGTTCGTGGAATTTAATTTTCCATATTTTAACGTGTGGGTTAGAAAAGGGGCACTAAGGCTGAAACCTAGGCCATCTCTTACTGCTTTGCCTCGGCGCGTCTGAGAGGCAGGCAGAAGCGGGAAGAAAGATGGTGGAGTTTTCCGGACAGAGCTCCTCCGTCCGCCTGTGCAGACACTAGAATGAGAATTTCCACCCAGAAGATTCCAGAAAGGAGAGAGACAGTGCACATTCCCTGAAAATGACCTTCGCCACCTATGGAGCTCCGCCTTCTAAGACCACACCCGCTTTGTTCCTGCATCGGAGACCCCCCCGCCCCGCGTCCTCAGTAGATAGGGACTCTGAGTGAAGGTTCCAAAAAGTCTTATTTTAACAGGTTCTCACCAGGCGTTTTTAGTGTCATTCAAAGACAGAGAGGCCATAAAAGCAAGGTCACAATAACATGATGCTCTAAATGGGCTGGCTATTTTCATTTCTCAAAAGCACTTTCTAGATGTTCGGGGCACTTTGTACAAAGACAGTGGTGAAAGCCATCGCCCCCACCATTCCACAAAGCGGGAGCGGGATCGGGGTCAAGATAAAGGACCTCCCGCCCCCAGATGGGAACTGAGACAAAACCCAGGAAGCCGGCCGCATGCTGACGCTCATGGGCCTTCTCCAAAAAAGATACATTCACAATCAGACTTTCTGACCTCACTGGCATGAATATGTTACTATTATAGATGAAAACCTTTTCTTTGACCTACAAGTTCATTTTATTTTACTGATTTAAAAAAAGATTTTTTTTAAACAGCCCAGCCAGCATGACTCAGTGGTTGAGCTTCCATCTAGGAACCAGGAGCTCTGGGTTTGATTCCCCCATTAAGGGATGCCCAGGTTGCAGGCTCCATCCCCAGGGCGTGGTCTGCAGGAGGCAGCCGATCAGTGATTCTCTCTCTCTCCCTCTCTCTTCTTCTCTGAAGTCAATAAAATGTGTCTTTTTAAGTGGTCAAAAATAAATGTTTCTCTCTCTCTCCCTCTCCCTTCTTCTCTGAGGTCAATAAAAATGTGTCTTTTTAAGGGATCAAAAATAAAGTTAGCCGAAACCGGTTTGGCTCAGTGGATAGAGCGTCGGCCTGGGGACTGAAGGGTCCCAGGTTGGATTCTGGTCAAGGGCATGTACCTTGGTTGCGGACACATCCCCAGTGGGGGGCATGCAGGAGGCGGCTGATCGATGTCTCTCTCTCATCGATGTTTCTAACTTTCTATGCCTCTCCCTCTCTGTGAAAGATCAATAAAATTTTTTTTTTTTAATAAAGTTAAACCACTTTCCTGGGCCCCGGAAAGCACTGTGGGCCCAGCGCACTGGGCCTGAGGGAGGGGTGGGCAGAGCCTCCCCTCTTAGCACGGCGGAGGCTGCCCCCAGCTGACAAGGTCACGACCCCACTTGGAACCAGAGGGTCCTAGTAATCAAGTCACATGTGAGCCACCCCTCGCCGGGCGCTGGCAGCTGTTTTTCCAGCGGCGAGGCAGACGTCCTCAAATAGACCCAGAGGGAAATTCAGTCTTTCCAACGGCTCCATGTTCCACATTAACAGGACCTGTGCACCTGCCCCGAACCAGGGGCCTTGACGCAGAAGAAACAAAAATTAGGAAAACACACTTGTCAGTTGGCTACAAACTTGTGATTTAAAAAAAAAAAATGTTCTTGAACTGAAGATGTGAAACCCACACCATCTCCTACCTCTGGCCACTCCGCATAGCGGATGATGATGATGATGATGATGACAAAGCGTTCTGGAAGAAAATCAGGGCTTATTTTCCCTATTGGTTTGCTACGTCCAGTTGTTACCATAGAAGCATGTCTGCCATCCTTGGGGGAACCCTGAAATTATGGTCACCAGACGAGGGGGAAATTCTGTCACCCACTTCCTAAATTATGAACGTATTCACCGAGCCTCTGTTTCCACATCTGGAAACTCGGAATAATTGCTGTCCATCCTACCTCAGCCGTCTACTAGGAGAATCAAATTACAAAATACTGGTGAAAATCCTGGGAAATTTTTCATTAGGTGCTACATGAATAGGAAGTGGTAGTATACTCTTCTAGGTAAAGCATTATTACATAGAGAGGGAAACATCGGTAAATAGCATCAACAATAAAGAAAGAAAGAAAGAAAGAAAGAAAGAAAGAAAGAAAGAAAGAAAGAAAGAAAGAAAGAGAGAGAGAAAGAAAGAGAGAGAGAAAGGGAAATGCTTAAAAACCCAAAGCACCGAGGTCTTCATACAAACACCGGTCATAAGAAAAGGTTAACCAGCTATATATGGGTTATTGTGTTGTTGTTTTTTAAGTAAAAATGATTAAGAACCCAATAGAAAACACTCCAACACTGTAATTTTTCAGCAAAATGCGGTGTGACCTAAAAGTGTCCTGGCACTTACTCGGAACAAGCCCTTCCTTACTTGTCAAAGGAACGGAAGGTACAAATTTGTAAAGGATCCCCTCTCTCATCTCAGGGGGTCGGAATTCTCAGACTCTACCCTTGTGACTACTCATTAAGGCTAATCGTTAATCTTTTGGGAGAAGGGTGCGTTGAAAGCGTACTTTAAAGCCAGGCTAGGGCCCTGACTGGTTTGGCTCAGCGGATAGAGCATCAGCCTGCAGACCCAAGGGTCCCAGGTTCGATTCCAGTCAATGGCATGTACCTTGGTTGTAGGCACATCTCCAGTGGGGGGTATGCAGGAGGCAGCTGATCGGTGTTTCTCTCTCATCGATGTTTCTAACTCTCTATCCCTCTCCCTTCCTCTCTGTAAAAAATCGGTAAAATATATTTATTTAAAAAAAAAAAAGCCAGGCTGAGGGGAAATGACTTCTAAAAACCCCCTGATGCATTAAAATGCACACTCAAATGTAAGTACGGTGCTAAGACTCCCACCACCTTTCCCATCCCAAAACTCCCTAACTTAAAATGCTATCGCTCTTCTTCTGTGGAGGGTGAACTTCCTTCCTCCCTGTCCCCTTAAATGCTGCTGTGGCCCCAAGACCCATCCCGGCTGCTCCTCTGCACACCCGGGTGCAAATCCAGGGTAACCTCAACCAAACACGGTCCAAGCCGCAGCATGAGCTGCTGATTCTACCTCCACCCCAGTCCGGGCCTCTCCCCATGTATCCAGCCCTCGTGCCTGCATGGCTCAACTTCAAAAGTCCCACCCTTCCCAGACCACCCTGCTCCCCGTCTCATCCCCAGCCACCCCAGCCCAAAACCCAGCTACCCCAGACCTCTCTCTTTAAATCCCCGCCCCAACCCACCTGACCAAGTCCGTGGATGCACACCCTACTGCTCCCTTCGGCTACTACCTTGGGTCAAGGGCCGCTCGCGCAACCTGACTGCCAGGGCTGCTCATTGATCTCTGGGGCCGGAATCCAATGCACTCCCCACACCCAGGCGAGAGTGGTCCCAACGCACACATCCGATGATGTCATCTTCCTGCTGACCGTCCTTCAAAACCCGCCCGATATCCTTCAAGATCAAGTTCAAACTCCTTGGCGAGCACAGGGAGAGCCTTTCCTGACCATCTGCTTATCTCCAAGGCGAGGCGTGGGTCCCCATCCACAGCAGGCCATGCACACCTGCATGCCTCTGAACAAGCTGTCCTTTCTGCCTGGACAGCCTTCTTTCCTTCTTCGATGTCTTCTTTCTTTTATTTTCTGCTAACTCCAATTTTCAACTCAGTCTCTAGAAATCCTCCGCTTCATCCGCTCTGATTTGCAGACCCCATCCTCTCTGAGCCCCCACCTGCCTCTGGGCAGACCTCGGGCACCGCCCCACTCACCAACAGCAATTACCCAGAGGCCTCCTCCATTAAGCCGTCTTGTAGGACTTGAATGCCTGGCCTAGCCAATGGATTCTACTAATCTCACTTAGTGAATAAATAGATGCCTGCGGCAATGAATGAATGAATGAATGAACTGCCTGCAGGAAAAAGAAAAGGAGAGCAAACTTTGGTTGAAATAAGAACCTCATCCCCTTGGGCTCGTGCAGGTCCTGAACCGTGGTAAGTTACTTAGCAGCTGGTCTGAAGTTTATCTGAATTGAACAAACCCCTTCCGGTAAGGGTGTGCCCATCAACAGCAGGCGCGCCAGGAGCAATGGGTAAGATCTCTGCCCGCTAACTGCTCCCGAGCGCCCTCGGGCACTCCGGCAGCACCTATTTACACAGAAATAATTGAAAATCATCCTGAGAGCTTCCATAACTCGGCTCCCCCAAGACGGGTACCAGACAACAATTTGTTTGCTTCGTTGGCGTTAAAATATGGACTTGGAAGCCATAAAAGCGCACTGGCTTTAAAATATTCCATCCTTCCGAGGGGCCTCCCCTCCCCCGCCCGGCAATTAGCGGGAATTAGTGAAGTTCCAGCGACGCCTCGCACACCCCGGCAGCCGGGGGGTTCACCTATAATCTCTTAATTAGACGCATCCCTCACGGTGCCGCCCCCCATCCTTCACGGGCGTGTTGACAGCCCGTCAGCCACAGAGGACAGCTCTGCGCTCCGCACCTCACATCTTATGGATTTCCTATGAAAATTGCTTCGGCGGCAGCAGTTATTCAACTTAATAACCTGATTAAACACTTTAATGACTTCTGGGGCCTAATGACGGTATCTAGGATGAAGGGAGAAGCCAGGCAGAGAATTAAAAATTTAAACGAACCGATCCCTCCTGTTCTCCATGGGAAAACAGGAGATACCAGACACCTTGAAAATCTCAGCGCCGGGTTCTCTTTTCATAATCACTCTTTGATTTTCATATCCTCGCCCTCCCCAACCCCCACCCCCGGTTCGACCTTTGCTCCTTCGTCCACCTACCTGGTCTGTTCTTCTTCCCCTGGATATTTTCGCTCTGACATGGAGATGAAATTAACAATAAAAATAGCTATCCTTCCTGTACAGGGCGCCGACCGTGCCAGGCACTGTGATAACTGTTTTACACGGGTTTTGCTTTCATCTTCACAACAATCTCCAAAGGTCAGTACTGTTAGCATCCCATTTTACTGATAAGAAGAATAAGGCTTCTGAAGCTTAAGCACCCGGCCCCAAGTCAAATGGCCCATCGGCTGAGCTAGGTTTGAAATTCAGGTCCACCATGCTCCAAAGCCTGGGCTCGCAAACATTCTTTCTATATCCAGTGGCTCTTTTAGCAAGAATAAGTCTCCATCACTTCAAATTTCACTGTCACTGCATTATTTTGGAAGGGGAAACATTATCTTCTTTTCTATTAGCTAAAACGTCGGTTGAAACCACCTGCTCTTCTGAAAATCATTGTATTTCTTTTCTTTTTAAAAAATTTTATTGATATTTTACAGAGAGGAAGGAAGAGGGAGAGAGAGTTAAGAGACATTGATGAGAGAGAAACATCGATCAGCTGCCTCCAGTACGCCCCTGACTGGGGATGTGCCTGCCACTGAGGTACATGCCCTTGACCGGAATCGAACCTGGGGCCTTTCAGTCCACAAGCCAACGCTCTATCCACTGAGCCAAATCGGTTTCGGCAAAATCATTGTATTTCCTTTTTGTATGTCTAGCACCAAGTACAGTGTTAGCACACAGTTCGTGCTCATGAAATGTTTGAGAATTAGATTACAACAATGATTCAAAATCAAAGAATGTACAGGCTCTTCTTTGCTGAAAATTATAAGATGCTATGGAAAGAAATCAAAGCAGCATCTACTTCTCTGTCTGCATCTAGATAAGTGTCATGCCTCTACTGTGTTCATGTATTCAAAAACTCAACATAATAGGCAAATTCTACCCGACCTGATCTATAGCTCTAATGCAAGTTCTGTAAAAATCTCAGGAAGATGTTTTTAAGCCATACCTAAGCTTATGATAAAATTGACATGGAAAGGGAAAGACCTCGATCAGTCAAAGCAATTCTGAAAAAGAATGAAGTGGGAAGAATCCCTGCTGAGGAGACCTGTACAAAGATGCCCAGCTGATTTTTGACCAAGGCGTGAAAATAATTCAACCGAGGAGGGAGGGCCTTTCAACACGTAGTTCTAGAACAACTGGACGTCCACAGACCAAACACGGAACCCCAACCTTCTCCCGGCAAACACCTTTCACGCAAAATGGATCACAGGGTTAAATGTAAACATAATACTTCATTTTTTAAGATTTCTTAAAGTTGAAATTTAGAGAGAGGGGAAGGGAAAAGGAAAGAAGAGAGGGAAGAGGGGAGAGAGAGGGAGGGAGGGAGGCAGAGAGAGAGAGAGAGAGAAACATCAATATGAAAGTGAAACAACCATCAACTGCCTCCCCCCTCCCCCCTCACAGAGGCCCCAGCATGCAACCTGGGCACGTGCCCCCACGGGAACCAGCAACTCTTGGGATAGTGCCCTAGCAGCTGAGCCGAACCAGCCAGGGCAAAACCCTAAAACTGTTCTCCCCGGGAAAACAGGAAATACCAGACTGCTTGAAAATCTCATCCCGATGTTCTCTTTTCATAATCGCTCTGATTTTCATATCAGGAAGAAAAACATGCAAGAGAAACATCTTTGGGACCAGGACCAGATGAAGAGGCCTTGGGCTGGAACCCACAAGGACAATCCACCTACAAAAAAGAGGGTAAAGTGGATCTCACCAAAACCAGAACCTCTGCTCTGGGAGAGACCCAGTGAGGAAGCGGAAGACAGATTACACCGACTGGAGGGAATTATTTGCAAATCACACAAAGGACCTGTATCCAGAAGATGTGAAGAAGGCACAAAACACTTTTTAAAAGCAAGGAAATCAACCAAGACCGGTTTGGCTCAGTGGATAGAGCGTCAGCCTGCGGACTGAAAGGTCCCAGGTTTGATTCTGGTCAAGGGCATGTACCTTGGTTGTGGGCACATCCCCAGTAGGGGGCATGCAGGAGGCAGCTGGTCGATGCCTCTCTCTCATCGATGTTTCTAACTCTCTATCCCTCTCCTTTCCTCTCTGTAAAAATCAATAAAATATATTTAAAAATGAAAACAAAGATGAATACTTAGCCATTTACATACCACATTCTTTACAAAGAGCAGGCTTGAAAGCTGTCTCGAGTAACCTTCCTTTATTTCCTAATAATGCTTCTGCAGCCTAAAACACATGCTACAGGGGGTGTTTCTTGCCACTTCCCAGCTTGGAGTGCGTTTAGCGCCACGGCCTTGCAGGTTTGAACGATGACTTTTAAGAAAGCTCTTACTACTTCAGGATAAACGGTGGGTAAGGTTCAGCTAGACCTGCCTTTTACAGAACTTAGAATAGTTCATGATATTGCAAGTTTCTTTACACAGGTCATGTCCAAAATTAAGGAACTACATTAGGAGAAGTGCAACGGGAACATTCATCTTTTGCAGGTTGAAATAAGGGCCAATCTGTGTTAAACTGCACCACAAGGACCCACCCCATCGACAGCCAAATCCTGAATATGGAAACCTCCACAGGACAAAAGATGCAGCTCCTTTAACAAAGAAATTGCAAAAAAGGGGGGTGGGGGGGAGAAGGCAGAATAATCGCCTTGAAGCAGTATATTAAACGAGATATGGTGCGGTTCTAATCGGGGTGCTGATTAGAACAAGCAACTACATTTTTCCCAATATAATCATGAAAACTGGAACACTGGCTGCATAGCTGATGGTCTGGAGGGACTAATGTTAATTATTTAAGGTGTGACAATGCGGTTTGTGTGTAAGAAGGGTCCTCCGCTGACATGTGTACCCAAGTATTTACAGATGGAATTCCAGAATGTCTAGACTTTGTTTCAAAATAATTCACTGTGTGGTGGCAGGAGGGAGTGGGTGGGGGTGGGAGGAGGCTTGGTCATGAATTAATAATGTGTTAATTATTGGAACCTGAGGCACATAAGGGCTCATTGTGTTGTTCCCTCTACTTTGTGTATGTTTAGAATTTTATAATGAAAAGTTGAAACCAGAAAAAAAAGTATAAGAAAAAAAAGGAGGAAAGGAAGGAGGGAGGGTCGAAGAAAGGGAAGGAAGGAGGAAAGAAGAGAGGGAGGGAGGAAGGGAGGGAGGGAGGGAGGGGGAGGAAGGGGAGGCCCCAGCAGACTGAGAAGAAGGAACAGAAGTGGAACTCGAAAGTGAAAGTAAGTCAGAAACATGGATCTGAAAACGTTAACCATTTGTGTGACATGTATTGACACATTCACATCATGATCTCCTAATACAGTGGTTCTCAACCTTCCTAAGGCCGAGACCCTTGCATACAGCTCCTCATGGGGTGGTGACCCCCAACCATGAAATGTTGCTCCTGTGATGCATCGTGATGTCAATATCTGCATTTTCCGATGGTCTTAGGCGACCCCTGTGAAAGGGTCGTTCGACCTCCAAAGGGGTCGCGACCCACAAGTTGAGAACTGCTGACCTAATACTTATCAACCTTTTAAAAAAATATTGTTTCATAAATAAATAAAATACGTATAAGGTTAAAGATACATTTGTATTTATATTTAACATTTCAAATACAGATGAGTACATCATGAAAAGGAAGTCCTGCCCTAGCCAGTTTAGCTCAGAGGATAGAGCATGGGCTTCCAGACTAAAGGGTCCCGGGTTCGATTCCTGTCAAAGGCACCTACCCGGGTTGTGGGCTTGATCCCCAGGAGGGACCAAGCAAGAGGCAGCTAATCAATGATCCTCATCCTTGATGCTTCTATCTCTGTCTCCCTCTCCCTTCTCTGAAATCAATAAAAAAAATAATAATTTTTTTAAAGAAAGAAAAAAAAATGAAGTCCTTCTACTGGGCCCTCAGTTTCTTATGCACCTACTCAGGATTTTCATATATTTTTATATTATATATATAACTGGTATATATGTATGTAAAATTTCAACACAAATGGAATATACTATATATAGTGTTTTGTACCTTGCTTTAGTCACTGCACAACCTTTTAGAATTTTTATATTTGAGCATAGATAATAAAATGTTATTTGTTTTAAAACAGTTTACTGCAGAACTGTTCTAGACACTCAGAAAAACTGTGACAACAGCAGAGAATTCCCACCTACCCCACTTCCAGTTTCCCCTGTTATTATATCACATGAGGAGGAAGGGCGAACACATTTCATTTTCGGGTGTGGGAGAGTATTTTGTCTTGTCACTTCCCTTCAAAGTCCCCAGCATCACAGGACACCAGGTGGAAACCTGCTTGTGGGATATTCTGTAATGATACTCACTGGTTGTATCTCAGTCATTTTCTAATCAATTTTCCCATATCAAAACCATGCTTTCCTAGAGCCGTGGTTGGTAAACCACGGCTTGCGAGCCACATGCGGCTCTTTGGCCCCTTGAGTGTGGCTCTGCCACAAAATACCACGGCCTGGGCAAGTCTATTTTGAAGAAGTGGCGTTAGAAAAGTTTAAGTTCAAAAAATTTGGCTCTCAAAAGAAATTTCCATCATTGTCCTGTTGGTATTTGGCTCTGCGGACTCATGAGTTTGCCGACCCCTGTCCTAGAGCATGCCTCAATGTTAGCATCCCTCAGCATAAGACACCCTGGAGATGTGCACATCAAGCCTGGAGCCAACACACCCAACACAGGCACACCCTCCCACCTGTCCCCGCAGGCCTGTCTCCTCCCTCAAGGCGGGGTCCCCATGTGCCTGGAACTCTCCTGGCCACTGGGTCTGCTCCCCTCAAGGATCCGCTACTGCAGAGCTGGCAGATTCACTGCCACGAAGGTGTCAATAACTGGTAACTGCCACTGTGTTCAGTATGAAGCATATACCCTCTGCAGAAGAAAAAGCAAACTCTCTCCTAACATATAAATCTCTAAAGGGAGACGCCAGCCTTCACGGTCCAGGAGAGCAGAGAAGATGCACACCCAACAGGAGAAGCACACACTCTTCCAGTCCCCTCACTGAGGCAGAACTGTCCTTTACAGATAAGATTTTTTAAATGTTTTTATTGATTTCTTTTTTTTTAATACACCTTTTTATTGGTTGCAGAGAAGAAGGGAGAAGAAGAGAGAGACAGAAACATCAATGATGAGAGAGAATCATTGATTGGCTGCCTCCTGCACGCCCCTTCCTGGGGATCGAGCCCACAACCCAGGCCTCTGCCCTGATGACCTCCTGGTTCATAGGTTGATGCTCAACTACTGAGCCAGGTGGGCTAGGCAAGAATTTTTTCATTGTTACCCAAACCAGTTTAGCGCAGTGGATAGAGTGTCAGCCTGTGGACTGAAAGGTCCCAGGTTCAATTCCGGCCAAGGGCATGTACCTTGGTTGCGGACACATCCCCAGTAGGGGGTGTGCAAGAGGCAGCTGATCGATGTCTCTCTCTCATCGATGTTTCTAATTCTCTATCCCTTTCTCTTCTTCTCTGTAAAAAATCAATAAAATATATTTTAAATTTTTTTTTCATTGTCAAATAAATAAAGTGTGCATGTGGTTAAAGACATATTTATAAGATTTTTTCATTGTCTGTCCCCTTTACACCAAGTGAGCACTGGGCAGAGGAACGAATGCCTGCCTTCAAGGGGCCAGCATGTCAGACTCAGGACACAGGCTGTGCAGCCGCGCGTGCCCCCCTCACAGAGGGGGCGTGCAGCGGGGCTGGAGGCTGGGTCTCAGTAACGCAGGAGAACCCAATGCTCCCGCCGGACCTCAGACTGTACACAAGGAACAAAAACGCCTGATTCCACAAAGGACACTGTCTAGGACGTGGTCCCGGTCCCCGCCACCTGCCTCTTCATCAGGGTCCTGGGTTCTGTCTCATTAAACAGAAGGCTTGCTTCCGTTGGGCCCCTCTAATTATTCTTATTAAAATATGTAACCAGAATATTTTAATTGTAAATTAAAGTTGCACGCACGAACGGGTCTGAATTCATTTTAATTTTACAGTGGCCCACTGCCAAGGCCATCTTTCTGGGGAAGGTCCATCAGCGTGGATACTGCCCCCCTGGGACTCCAAACCCATGTGCACGCGGAACGCGTTTAACTAACAAGGGAGACTCGCGCTCCCTCTTCTCCCCTCTCCAGATTGATGACAGTAATAAAGCTACTGTAGCAGGAGAGACCGCCTTTGGCTCCCCACCCACCCCCAATCTCTAAAAAAAAAAAAAAAAATTACCAAACTTCTAGGCTGGCATTAGTGGGGAGGTGGAATATCCGTGTCACCCCGTGCTGTTTGAATCTCGTGATTAATTAGCACAGTCAGCTGTGGGTGCCAGGAGCTTACACACACACACACACACACACACACACACACACACATACACACACTGCCCCTTGGTCGAGATTCAAGAACCATCCGTGGAATTGCATTCAGCCCTTCCCTATGCAGTGAGGGGGGACCTGAATCATTTTCCACTGAACCATCAGCCACAAGGGTATTCAAAGGCTCAGCCCAAACCTCCCCCACTTCTCCCTGGGAAGGCGGACAGGGAGCTGCAGGGGGAGGCGGGAGATAAAAATGCCTCCATCACTGAGGCTTTCGGGGCGCCTCTTCTTGCCTCCTAAGCTTAGTCAGACAACCGGGCGTGAGGTCTGGGGGGAGGTTGCTCCAGGGGGTGGGACACTCATGGGAAAGCCCAGGGCCCAGAGCGCAGAGCAGGCAACACCCAACGAGCTCCGAGCTGAGGAGTGAAGAGTGCGAGGGGCAGGCGGGAAGGGCAGAAGATGGGCCTGGAGCAGGAAGCAGGGTCAGATCACAAAAGGCCTTAGCAATCCCATTTAGGAGTTCTGACTCTGCTCTAAGAGTGACGCATGAGAAAACAGGTTTTTCTGGCCACACGTAAAATCCATTCTATGGATTTAGTGATGAATGTATATTACAGTACATCCAGAATCTAGTCTTGTAGGGTTATTTCTTGATGAGGGACTCAGGTAAATTTCTATTATACCTCTTTCTCCCTATAGTACTTTTTCTTTTTTTAAAAGTATGTTTTTATTGATTTTAGAGAGAAAGGGAGAGGGACACAGAAACAACAATGATGAGAGAGAATCATTGACTGCCTCCTGCACACCCACTGCTGGGCATTGAGCCTAAAACCTAGGCATATGTTCTGACCAGGAATCGAACTGTCACCTCCTGGTTCATAAGTAGAGGCCTAACCACTGAGCCACGCCGGCCGGACTACAGTAATTTTTTCCCTTTTCTGCTGAAGGACTCTCCAATTTAAAATTCCTTAATGTTATAATATTACTAGTGGCACAGTGCACGGATTCATGAACATTGAAAGGAAATTAATTAGAAAAAAAAATTTAATATTGCTATTTGCCCTTTCTTTATAATAGAAGTATCAGAGATGGAAGAAAATTAGTAAAATGCATATGAAAATAACATATAAATTGATTAATAAACAATAACATGATATAACAAAGACATGATATAAAAACATTGACAAAAAACAATGACTTATAAGTTGATTAAACTTATACTAATACCTCCCTGTACACCATATTAAAATAAATACACTTTCAGAGTGCTTGACTAATTTCCCTTGCGATTAAGTATTTTCAACTTTAACTTTAACGTCACATGCTCTTCGAACTGGAGAGAAAGCAACATATAACTGACCATGTCTGAGAACAGGTTCAGGTAGGAATATTCCTACTCTGTCTAGATTGGTGCCAGCGAGAGCTTTATATGTATCGCGCATGCGCCGAGTCAACACTTATTTTTATTTATTTATTTTTTAATATATTTTATTGATTTTTTACAGAGAGGAAGGGAGAGGGACAGAGAGTTAGAAACATCAATGAGGGAGAAACATCGATCAGCTGCCTCCTGCACACCCCCTACTGGGGATGTGCCCGCAACCAAGGTACAGGCCCTTGACCGGAATTGAACCTGGGACCTTTCAGCCTGCAGACCGACGCTCTATTCACTGAGTCAAACCGGTTTCGGCAACACTTATTTTTAAATTGCCAGTGCATGTCATATGCACCAGCTGGTTCAACAATCAGACGGACAATTGGTCACTTAGGCTTTTATACATAGATAGATGGATTACATAGTTATTTATAATAAAGGACTTTTAAAGATCAATAAAATGCTTTATGTAATTGGTTAAAATTTGTGTCTCATTTCTATTTATTGAACTGAGTTCATAATAAAAATCAAGTGTTAAAACCAACCCATGCACCCAGAGGTCATCAGGTCAATTCTAGGTCAGGACACATTCCCAGGTGGCAGGCTCCACCCCCAGGAGGGGTGGGTGCAGGAGGCAGCTGGATCAATGTTTCTCTCTCTCTCCCCTCCACTCCTTCTTCCTTCCTCTCTTGCTAAAATTCAATCAAAACGTATTCTTTAAAAAAAAAAACAATAAAAATAACTAAATATGCCTTTGGAATAGTACTGGAGGTCACGACCCTGCTCCCTTGACACAGCCGGCCCAGTGGTCAGACCCACACAGGTAGGGAGTGACCCCAAAGAAGGTCTGTCTGGCCTCTGCCCTCGGCTCCCGGGTGGTGCCCTCTGGGCCTCTGCAATGTCCTGCCTGAAAGGATGCTCTGGCCTTTGGCCACTGGACACTCTGAAGGGGCTTAGGTTATATAACCTCTAAAGGAACTGGAGACTAAACGTGTGAACTTGACCCCAGCAGGAGTGGAGATTAAAGGTCAACTGCACAGAAACACTGAGCCCAATGAAAGCTCTGGACACCCAGGCTTGGGGAGCTCCCTGGTGCCCAGTGTCACCCACAGACACCAGGAAGGTGACTCCATTCGAGAGGCCAGCAGGGGCCCCGCCTCTGCCCTAAGTGTCACTTCCATGGACGGGTCTGTTGGTATCTGTTCCCGGTAAAACACCGTAACGTGAGTGTGACAGCTCTCAGCGCGTCCCGCGAGCTCTTCCTGTGAATTCTCTAAACTGAGGGTGTCTGGGAGCCGGGAGCTTAGCGCTGGTGTCAGCGGGGAGGGCAGCCATGTGGGCACTTGCGGTTTGGCCAACCTCACAGAGAAGGCATTCCTGACCCCAGCAGCGTGGCCCCCCACTGGGTAGCAGAGGGACAGGGGAAGCAGAGCTGGCCTGGTAAGGCGGGGGCCTGGCAGGAAAGGGACCCAGGTGCCTTCTGCTAAAAGCAGCCACACCCTGACCCAAGAGGTGGTCGCACGGGTGTAAACATAGGAAAATTCCCGAGCTGCACACAGAAGACAGGGCATTTCATGCATTTTACTGGGCAAGTGACCGACCCAATTTTAAAAAGTCAAAAAACAGACAGACACCTCCTTTGCAAATAGGGGAGCCCAGCCTGGAATTCAGGGGTGAAGTGGGCCGGACCGTTTAGCAGAACCTGAACCCAAGGGAAGGGCTGATGGGAGATCTGGCCAAGAAGTTTGTGGACGGGTTCCCGGAAGTGGACAGTTTGGTGCTTTAATTTGGACGAGGGGAACTAAGCACCATGTGGTTGTGTGACTGTGCCTGGGGGGGGGGCTGTGTGTGTGTGTGTGACTGTGTGCATGTGTGTGACTATGGGGGTTCTGCATGCATGTGTGTGACTGGGTCTGTGTGTCTGTGTGTGTTTGTATGTGTGTGTGACTGTAACTGTGCCGGGGGGGAAGATTGTGTGTGTGTGTGAGACTGTGTACATGTAAGTGACTATGGGGGTCCTGCATGCATGTGTGTGACTGGGTCTGTGTGCATGTGTCTGTGTGGG
>JAAGEH010000307.1:2256408-2283583 GCA_011751065.1 Lasiurus cinereus
TGTGTGACTGGGTCTGCGTGCATGTGTCTGTGTGGGTGTGGGTGTTTGTATGCGTGTGTGACTATGTGCGCCCAGGTGTGTGCTTGTGTGTTGGGGTGTGTGTGTGTGTGTGTGTGTGTGCGGCTTTCCAGTCTCATTAGCTCACCTTGCTCACTGCGGTACAGCAGAAGGCAAGGCAGGACAAACAGGTGCTGAGGGACGGCCACGCAGCAAGGGCAGGATGGGGGGTCCCACTCCTCCCCGCTGGACAGAAGCTCAGACGCTGGGACTGCGGCTGAGAGGCCAGGCAGGGTTTGGGAGGACAGAGATCCCAGAGGCGGCCGCAGGCAAAACTGAAAGTCAGGGCGGGCACCCGCCTGGGCTGTGGCCAGACGTGGGGGATTCGGGGATGAGGCCACAGCGGAGAAACCCAGAGAGCCGCTGGGGGAGCGCTCGGCGAAGGCGGAGGCAGCGTCTGAGGACTGTGAGTCACGGAACAGACACTTACATAAGAGTGAGGGGAAGGGAGAGCGAGAACCCACTCCGCCCCTGGAACCGGAGCCTGGGGTCCGGGATGCCCCGCTGCTGGCCGGGGCGGGGGGCCGTGCTCCATCCCCAGCCCCTCCCAGGAAGCCCCACAGGTCCTGCCCCTGACCCTCCACCACAGCCACGGGGAGCGGTGAAGAACCACCCCGGCCGAAACCGGTTTGGCTCAGTGGACAGAGCATCAGCCTGCGGACTGAAGGGTCCCAGGTTCGATTCCGGTCAAGGGCATGTATCCTGGTTGCAGGCACATCCCCAGTGGGGGGCGTGCAGGAAGGGGTTGATCAATGTTTCTAACTCTCTATTCCTCTCTGTAAAGAGTCAATAAAATATATTTAAAAAAGAACCACCCTGCGGTGAGACAAGACGCACGGCTTCTTTACGTTGGGGTTTGCGGTGACATACCTCTTTCTGTTCTTCCGGAAGCATCTTCAGCACAGGACAGGGCGGAGCTGAAAAATAAGATGCCAGCGCTCGGTCACGTGGAACCCGGAGCAGAGAAGCCCTTCAGAGCGGCCACCCACATCCCCCCAGAGCCTGCCCAGCGCCGTCTCTGGAAGGGACACCTCTGCTGCTCCCCTCTCCCCTCCGGCCCACACCCCGGTCACTACTGGGCCAGGACATCGGTCCACACTGGGGCTGAGGAGTTGGGGACATGGCAAGTCCCAGGCAGTGGATGAGGACAGGCCCTCACACCGGACGGCCAGGCAGAGTCAGGCTGGAGTCGCGGCCTTGGTGACTCTGAGGAGCCTGGAGACGTGGGGTGCAGAGGGGACTGAGGACGCTGGAGACGTGGGGTGCAGAGGGGACCTGAGGACGCTGGAGACGTGGGGTGCAGAGGGGACCTGAGGACGCTGGAGACGTGGGGTGCAGAGGGGACCTGAGGACGCTGGAGACGTGGGGTGCAGAGGCCCCTGAGGGACAAGGAGGAGCTGCTTGGCAGCGAGACGGAGAGGAGGGAAAGCTGTCCAGGGAGACGCACAGCCGAGAGCAGCCTGCGGTTTGCCAGCAGCCCGGGCTTTCGAGGACCGGGTCACCCTGTGACACGTAAACCACTCCAGGCTCAGATAACAGATGGCGTGGCCTCCAGAGAGACGCAGGTCAGGACCCTGAATCCGGCCTCCCAGCTGATCCCAGGCCTGCGCGTCCCGGGTCTGCCTATTGTTCTCTAACCCCACGCACTACAAAAGCCGTGAGCTAGCATCTGCTCCCTGACAAAACACCCACAAAAATTAAATCCCGGACCGCACGCACCGTCTACACTCTCACCGCCGAAAGGTGGCCGGGGCTGCTGGTCACTGTTTGCCTTCATCTGACCGCACTGAGTCTGACTCCATCGTCCACACATACAGTGGTATCTCGAGATACGAGTGCCCTAACATAAGAGATTTTTGAGATACGAGCCGTCGAGCCAGCGATTTTTGCTTTGAAATACGAGCAACAGTTGAGATAGGAGTCATCGCACGGATCGGCCGGCTGCACACGACCCACCAGTTTACCGCGACTTGAGTGTCTCAGTTTCCCACGCCTCAAGGTTACGGAACGAATTAAACTCGTATCTCGAGGTACCACTGTAGTTCCATCTCCACCGATGTCCCTGGCGCCGGGAGGAACGTGCAGAACACGCGCTCCGGCCTCCAGCCCACGCGGTGCCAGGGAGGAGGGCACCCCCAGCGGACGGAGGAAGGGAACTCCCTGGGAGGAGACAGAAGCTCCCCGTGGGCAGCAGGAGGGGTCCCAGGGCCCACAGAGGCGGCAGGGGAGGATGACAGAAACTGGATGTTCGGGAACAGAAGAGGAACAGAGGTGTGCCCACGGCTTGCCCAGAGGATGGGGAAAAACGCGATGGACAATAAAGGGGTGGTGGCCAGGCCAGGCCAGCTGAGGGCAAGGCCCCTGGAAGGAGAAGGGGGTTGATGGCGGCCACCAACAAGAAATGTCCACGGCCTCCGGCGCCTGTGAAAGTGATCTTATGTGGGAAAAGGGTCTTTGCAGGGGGCGGGCCCTGAATTCACCAACAAACGTCCTTATAAACCACAGACAGGAGAAAACACCCCCACCTAGAGAAGGCGGCATGTGAAGATGGAGCCACTGGAGTGATGACCACCCAGAGCACCAGAAGCTGGGAGAGGCAAGAAGGATCCTCCTGCCCGGCTAGTGTGGCTCAGTGGTTGACCACTCACCTATGAACCAGGAGGTCACGGTTCGATTCCTAGTCAGGGCACAAGCCCGGTTGTGGGCTCAATCCCCAGGAGCGGGCATGCAGGAGGCAGCTGATCAATGATTCTCTGTCATCATTGATGTTTCTCTCTCTCTCTCCCTCTCCCTTCCTCTCTGAAATCAATAAATATATATACATTTTTTTAAAAAGGATCCTCCACTAGAACCTACAGAGGATAAATTAAACACCACAGTTCTATCAGAAGAAATAGTAACTCTAACATAAGTCATGAAAGATTTTTACTTCATGTGAAATAAAAAGCAGATTCAGATGCATGAAGAGAGCATAAGCCGAAACCAATTTGGCCCAGTGGATAGAGCGTCGGCCTGAGGACTGAAAGGTCCCAGGTTCGATTCCGGTCAGGGGCATGGACCTTGGTTGAGGGCACATCCCTAGTTGGAGTTGTGCAGGAGGCAGCTGATCAATGTTTCTCTCTCATCAATGTTTCTGACTATGTCTCTCCCTTCCTCTCTGTAAAAAATCAATAAAATATATTTTTAAAAAGAGAGAGAACATAAAATATTGTTTGATACTGGGCCTTGCCGTGGCAACTACTGGTGGGAACAGGAAATTAAACGATAGCACAAAAGTGATGAACTGAGATAAAAGGTCAACTGGTATCATCTGGCAAACCAAAGCTGCTCACCAGAAGCTGTCCCCTGACAAAACTATGCCTTCCTGGCGGGTTGTGAAATGTTAGGTTTGTTTGGATTCGCCCAGCCCGTGTATCTGGAGGAATTCTTGCCTCACTGGCAGACAATGAGGATGGAAATTGGCCTCAGGGTGACCATCTAAAGCAGCGGTTCTCAACCTGTGCGTCTTGGGGGTTGAACAACACTTTCACAGGGGTCGCCTAAGACCATTGGAAAACATACAGTTCATAACAGTAGCAAAATTACAGTTATGAAGTAGCAACAAAAATAATTTTATGGTTGGGGGTCACCACAACATGAGGAGCTGTCTTAAAGGGTCGGGGCATTAGAAAGGTTGAGAACCACTGATCTAAAGGCTGTCCCTAGAGCACTTTATCCCCTGGGGAACCACACACACCTGGCCGGCTCACCCACTGCAATCCATTCTCCTCCCCAATTCCTTTTCTCCAGGAATAATCAGACCTCACACATGCCAGTCGCTGGGGGTGATTTCTCAAACCTGCTGTTCAGGTTGGGGCTGAGGACCCCCAGACCACAGGTGTGCGCACCCTGGGAAACAGAGCAGCTGCAGAAACTCCCCCGAGAGCCTCAGTGAGTGTCTTCCCACCCCACTGCCACCCTGAGAGTGTCATTGGCCAAAACCAAACACGGCCTCCATTCCCACCTTGGAATATTTCTTCTTTAAATTACAAGATGTCTGCGAAACAAAGTTAGAGTTCTATAGAGCGGGGGTCTGGATTTTATTTGATAAGGGGCCAGATGGCCAATACTTGAGGCAGGTCACACGGTCTCTGCTGAAACTACCCAAGCCTGCGGTGTACAGTGAGAAACGCCCACAGAGGAGGAGTAACCCAATGATCAGGGCCGCGTTCCAGTCCAGCTTTATCTACAAAAACAGGTGGCCCGAGTTTGCAGGCCCTACCCATGGAACATGAAGTACTGGGCTTTCCATTCTCTATATCAAGCCCTTTCTCAGATCAACAAGAAAACCCCCCCGTGGCCAAAACCGGTTTGGCTCAGTGGATAGAGCATCGGCCTACGGACTGAGGGTTCCCAGGTTCGATTCTGGTCAAGGGCACGTACCTTGGTTGTGGACACATCCCCAGTAGGAGGCGTGCAGGAGGCAGCTGATTGATGTTTCTCTCTCATTAATGTTTCTAACTCTCTCTCTCTCTCCCTTCCTCTCTGTAAAAAATCAATAAAAAATAAAAATAAAACTCTGTGAAGGCTAAAGTTGGTCTGAATACTATGGGCGCCTCCTCTCTGCGAAGCAACCTACTGACCGTGTTTGTAGCCTCTGTGTGTGAGTGGAATGAGAAAGGACTACACACTTTTCCAACGGGGAAATCGGGAATAACAAATATGGTTTATATCATTCTTTAAAATGAAAATAAAGGAGAGGTGTTAAGTAGTATAGTGTTGGGTCTTCCTACCATCCCATGTCAGAGGCTGAATAAACCAACAAGCTTGGTTAACATGAAATGAGATTTGAATAGACATCGAAGCCACAACGACATCCTAAACAGCATGAAACTAGTTTTAGCCAAAGTCTGCAGTCACTGACCCACTGTAATAAATATATAATTTCATAAACCAATGAGGCGTGTGCCTCTGTATTTCCAACACAGAAGCCAAGAGAAATCTCATGTGCCCCTAGAAGACAATGCAGGTGGATTCATAACTAGCCTCATGCTAGACAGGGCCTTTCTCAGAGGGAGGAGAGAGAAGGGTGTTTCATAAGGAAACAACTGGTGTATCTTTTCTTCACTGGGTCAGAAGGAGTAGTCAACTCTCGAACAAAATACTCTCTGGCTTCTGGAGGTGTGGCCAGGTTCCAAGAGCCTCAGGTGGAGACAGGCTTGACAGCTGGTGTCAAACATGATAGAATTCACGGAACTGAAGGAAATAAGTCCTAAAAGAGCAGATGGGGGGAGAGGAGCAGCCACCAGATCAGCCAGGCAGGTAATACTGGAGTTCCCAACTTCCGCTGTGACATCCTCTCCTCAAAACAACCCTAACTCCCAGATCAAACCTAAAAATTATTTCCTACGGTTCCCAAGTGGTCTCCTTCCTTTTTTCAGCTATTAAGGTTCTCCTGATGAGTGATTCATCTGGGCCACGAGGTCGGCAAACTCATTAGTCAACAGAGCCCAATATCCACAGGACAGCGATGGAAATTTCTTTTGAGAGCCACATTTTTTTTAACTTACACTTCTTCTAACGCCACTTCTTCAAAACAGACTCGCCCAGGCCGTGGTGTTTTGTGGAAGAGCCACACTCAAGGGGCCAAAGAGCCGCCTGTGGCTCACAAGCTGCAGTTTGCCAACCGCGCGGGTCTGGGCTCTCCATTTTCCTCTTTTAGAAAAGCAGATCCATCTCAGAAGTTAGGGGGGAGGGTAACACTAATGTAAATATTAATGTGAATTATCCAGTCGAACTGCATTCCTATTAACCTAGAGCTATCTACCTTCAACTACACCCTCCCTTCCTCCTCCCCCCAAGCCCTCACCACCTGGAGTTGTGATTGGAATGGGAAGGAGGGAAGATCACGGCTACTGGAGTGTGCAGCGTTCTTGCAGGCTGAGGGGTCCCTCCGAGCCCAGTCACAGCCAATGCCCGGATCTTCCTCCCCTGCCAGCAACTGAGGTGTCTTTCAACTCCCGCTCACTCTATCCTTTACCTGGTAAGAGGACTTGGCAGAAGTGCTACCAAAATGCCACCTGCAGAATGGCACGAAAAGAATAAAATCCCTAGAATGAAATGTAACAAAAGAAGTGCAAAAATATACTCGGAAAACTACAAAACGTTGTTGAAAGACATAAAAGATCTAAGTCCTGGACAGTGTGGCTCGGTTGGTTGAAGAATCATCCCGTAAAACAAAAGGCTGTGGGCTCAATTCCCAACCAGTGCACATACCTAGGTTGTGGGTTAATGCCTGGTGGGGGTGTTTAAAAGAGGTAATCAGTAGATGTTTCTCTTTCCTCCTCCTTTTTTTTTTTTTTTAATCTTTTTAAATGTATTTTTATTGATTTCAGAGAGGAAGGGAAGGAAAGAGACAGAAACATCAATGATGAGAGAGTATCATCGATCGGCTGCCTCCTGCACATCCCCCTCTGGGATCGAGCCTGCAACCTGGACATGTGCCACTGACCGGAATCGAACCTGGGACCTCTCAGTCCACAGGTCCACGCTCTATCCACTGAGCCAAACCAGCCAGGGCTTCTCCTCCTCCTCCTCTTCCTCTTCTTCTTCCTCTTTCCCTGCCTCCTCCTTCTCTTCTCTTTTCTCTCCTCTCCTCTCCTCTCTGTCTCTCCCCTCCCCCCATCCTCTTTCTCTAAAAATAAACAAACATATTCTCTGGTGAAGATTTTTTTAAAAACTATAAAATATCTAAATAAATGGGAAAAGATCCCATGTTCATGGATTAGAAGACTTTGTTCAGATGGCAATTCTCCCTAAACTGATCTACAGACCTGATGCAATCTCTATCAGAATCCCAGCTGACCTCTTTGTACAAACTGATAAGCTGATTCTACAATTCATATCTGCCTAAAAGCAACCCACAATAGTAAAACAATCCTGAAAATGAAGAACAAAGTCGGACTCCCACTTCCTGATTTCAAAACTTACTACGAAGCAAAAATATTCAAGACAGTGTGCAACTGACATGAGGATAAACAAATAGATTAATAGAATAGAATTTCGAGTCAGAAATAAGCTCGTATCTCTAAGGCAACTGATTTTTAACACAGGTGCCAAAACCATTCACTGGGAAGAGAATCGTTTTTTCAATAAATGATGCTGGGACAAGTGGATAGCCACATGCAAAAAAATGAATTTGGATCCCTACCTTATACCATATATGTAAAAGTTAACTCAAAATGGATCAAACAACTAAACATAAAAACAAAAACTGTGGCCGAAGCCTGTTTGGCTCAGTGGATAGAGTGTTGGCCTGGGGACTGAAGGGTCCTAGGTTCGATTCCGGTCAAGGACATGTACCTTGGTTGCGGGCACATCCCCAGTGGGGGGCGTGCAGGAGGCAGCTGATCAATGTTTCTAGCTCTCTATACCTCTCCCTTCCTCTCTGTAAAAAATCAATAAAATATATTTAAAAAGAAAAAAAAACATTTAAACTTTTAGAACAAAACAGGCCTTTGTATTTAGCAAACAATTCTAAGATATAACACTAAAGGCATGAGCAAAAATAAGAAAAAATAGGTAGACTTCATGAAAATTAAAAATTCCATGTTTCAAATGATACCATCAAGAATGTGAAAAGACAATGCATAGAATGGGCGTAGATATTAGCAGATCATCTACAAATTATATACATATATATCAGTTTATATATAACTGAGAAGGGACTTACATCTAGAATATAGAAAGAACTCTTACAACTCAATAATAAAAAGATTTAAGGACCTAATATATAATATGGTGACTGTAGTTAACAATACTGTACTGTAAAACTGAAATATTCTAAGTGAGTAGAAACTAAATTTTCTCACTAAAAACAAAGAAAAAGGCAAGTAAGTGGGGTAATGGATGTGTTAATTGGAGGGGGGAATCCTTTCACAGTGTATACATATATCAAATCATCAGCTTGTGCATTTTGCCAGTTCCACCTCAATCAAGCTGTAATAGGCAGTCAGACATGAGCAGAGCCAGGATGAGGGCCAGGTACAGAAGGTCACCAGGGCAGAAAGCCCCGGATGCCTTCCCTGTTTCCCCGAAAGTAAGACATCCCCCAAAAATAAGACCTACTTCCAATTTTGCCTCTTGCATCTCCCCGAAAATAAGACCTCCCCGATAATAAGGCCTCCCCCGAACATAAGGCCCCTGGAATATAAGGCCCCTGAAGCTACCATCAGGCGTCTGACTCCTGATTTAAAGAGGCCTCGCCCTGCCTGAACAGCTCCGGCTGCGCTGCGGCCCATCAGGGAGCTCGTTTGTGATGACAACGACTACCGTACCGCACACAGGTAATAAATTTCCTTTTTTTGTTGTTCAACAATAAATGTGTACCGTCTTCTTCTTCATGGAAAAATAAGACATCCCCTGAAAATAAGACCTAGCACATCTTTGGGAGCAAAAATTAATATAAGACACTGTCTTATTTTCGGGGAAACAGGGTAGCAAGGGATAAAACTGGGAAGACAAAGACCTGGCCTCTAGCATATTGCTGGTCACGCGGTTTAGACCGCCTGACCTTTATCTCCCTCAGGATAACATCTAGACCTCAGTTATATTCAGCTCCAGACCCACAAAAGCAGCAAGACCAGACAAGGGACACTGTGGCTGCCTCAGAACCAGCTGCACTGACTAGTGACACTCTCATCCCTCACCACCCTGGTGCTGACTCATCAGCGGAGACCAGGACTCTGGCAGAGCACAGCTGGAAAGCTGAGGAATATTCCATTGAGACCCTCTGCTGAGACCTTCCCGGAAGATTTCCAGCTGCAGAAGAGAGAAATGCCCTCAGTGCAGAGGACCCGGCGTGCACTCTCCCTCAGTGGAGCACACCCATGCATGGCCTTCCCCTAGTCTTCCCTCCAAGGGACCCCAGGAGGCTTGCACCCGGGGGGGGGGGGGGGGCCAGCAGCAACTCGTCCCAGGCTAACCCTCTGGACTGCCTCCCCGGCTCCTTCTCCTCCGACTTCCCCGGGAGCCCAAGCAGCCCAGCCTCGGCTCTCCTGTTGCTTCCTCTCTGCTAAGCCCTTCCTAGTGTCCCGGTCCTGAGGATATTCTTTTTTTTTTTTTTCCCCCAATATTTTATTGATTTTTTACAGAGAGAAAGGGAGAGGGATAGAGAGTTAGAAACATCGATGAGAGAGAAACATCGATCAGCTGCCTCCTGCACGCCCCCTACTGGGGATGTGCCCACAACCAAGGTACATGCCCTTGACCGGAATCGAACCTGGGACCTTTCAGTCCACAGGCCGACGTTCTATCCACTGAGCCAAACCAGTCTCAGCTGAGTATTTTTTTTTTTCTGAGTATATTCTTATTGCAGCCAATAAATCCTTGCTTGCTTCGCTGCACTTTGTCTCTTGCTTGAAATCTTTCCTTCAAGAAGACAAGAACCAAGATCTCTTTGTCCTGCTGGTAACAAAGGGATGATGATGATGATGATGATGATGATGATGGTTACTAACACAATTTAAAAGTGGAAAAGGATCCTGAATAGACATTCCTCCAAGGAAGATTTACAAATGGCACATGAAAAGAGGTTCAGCCTCATTAGTCATCGAGGGAAAGCAAAGGCACCAATCTCTTTCTCCATCTTCAAAGCCAGCGTATCATCACTCCATCGCTCTGACCTTTTCTCTCTCTGACTCCTCTTATGCATCTCCCTCTGAGCACAGCCAGGAAAGGTTCTCTGCTTTTAGGGACCCAGTGATTCCACTGAGCCCAGCTGGGCAACTCAGCATCATCTCCCCATCTCTAGGCCCTTTTAAAAAAATATTTTTTAATTGATTTTTTTTACAGAGAGGAAGGGAGAGGGAGAGAGAGTTAGAAACATCGATGAGAGAGAGAGAGAGAGCTAGAAACATCGATGAGAGAGAAACTTCGATCAGCTGCCTCCTGCACACCCCCTACTGGGAACGTGCCTGCAACCAAGGTACATGCCCTTGACCGGAATTGAACCTGGGACCCTTCAGTCCACAGGCTGACGCTCTATCCACTGAGCCAAACGGGTTTTGGCTCTAGGCCCTTAACTACATTAGCAAAGTCCTTTTCACCATCTAAGAAAACATGTCCACCCTGGCCGGTTTGGCTCAGTGGATAGAGCATCAGTCTACAGACTGAAGGGTCCCAGGTTCGATTCTAATCGGTGTTTCTAACTCTCTTTCCCTCTCCCTTCCTCTCTGTAAAAAATCAATAAAATATATTTTTTTAAAAATAGAAAAGAACACATGTCCACCGGTTCTGGGGATTGGGACTCACACACCTTTGGGGGCCATTATTCTGCCTACCACAATCTTTGTATGTAACCCTTGAAGGCAGTGGTCTGACAAGTATAGAACTGAATCCCCATCTCACTTCATCTTCACCAGCCCCTTCCACTGGCCTCTGATCGGCCTGTGTCCCCAAACTGACCAAGAGCTCTTTGAAGGAGACTGTCTCCCCTTTCATTTTTTTTTTCCAAATATTTATTTATTTACAGAGAGGAAGGAAGAAGGATAGAAAGTTAGAAACTTTGATGAGAGAGAGACATTGATCAGCCGCCTCCTGCACACCCCCTACTGGGGATGTGCCCACAACCAAGATACATGCCCTTGACCGGAATCAAACCTGGGACTCTTCAGTCCATAGGCCAACACTCTATCCACTGAGCCAAACCGGTTTCAGCTCCCCTTTCAATAGTCCTGAATTGTGACAGTGATAGTGCATGGTGCACACATAAAGATGTCTAATAATCTGAGGAAATCAAACAAAATTTGTTTTATATTTTATTAATTTGTAAAATGTAACACCTATTATAAAATAATACAAAAAGTTATAAAATAAAAATTGCCTCCTTCCTCTACTTCCATTTTTTAATCCTTCCAAAGACATTCTATGCATATGCAAGCGTATATACATATTTTCGGTAAATAATAGTATCACATACAGTCCTACCTATGGCTCACTCTGAACCATGGAGACTGCTCCGTGGCTATCCACAGTGTTCTCGCTCTCTTTTTGTGGCTACAGACTATTCCACAGAGCAAACACAACACAATCCATTCCACCAGCCCCCACTGAAAGACACTCTTTTGCTATCATAAACAGCGCTCAGTGGATGCCTATGAATTTATCTGAAGGATAAACTTCTGTAAGTGGTATTTCTGAGTCAAGTAAGACCATATGAATTATTAACTCTGACAGACACTGGCAAGATGCCCCTTGTGGAAAACTAACACGCATTCACCAAGCATGTAGGTGTGAGTTCTGTTTGCCCACATCCTTCCTAACATGGACGGGTTTCACATTTTCTTTTTCTTCACCAATCTCAGATAAGTGAAATTTCATTTATTTGAAATTTTTCTTAATGTGTGAGATCAAGCATTTTTCATGTATTGCATGATTTTATTTTATACTAGAGGCCCTGTGCACGAGACAGGCTCTGTGAGAGTGCATTGAACACCAGGGGGCAGTTCCTGCATTGAGCGTCTGCCCCCTGGTGGTCAGTGCGCATCATAGCGACCGGTTGTTCCACTGTTCAGTCATTTTGCATATTAGGCTTTTATTATAAAGGATGGGTTGTTTGTTCATATCCTTTGACCATTTTCCTACAGAGTTAAGTTCTTTTCCTTACGACTTGTAGTTCCTTATGCATTAGGGAAATGAATCCTTAATATCTAACATGAAGTGGAAATACGTTTTTCCAATTTGTAATCTGTCTTTTGCTTTCGGGGCTTTTACTATGCTGACTCTTGTCAGGTAATGAATTTGGTCAATCTTTTCCGTATGGCTTCTAGGTTTTGCACCATAGTTTAGAGCTCCCTTTCCTGCTGCAAAGTTACAAAAATAGGTCTATCCTAGAGGCCAGGCATCTATGAGTAGTGAGAACTTCTCTTCTGTGGTGATGAATTACATTCCGGCCATAATATTCATATTGGCCATTATGTATGCAACCAAGATTTAATTTTTTTAATATATTTTATTGATTTTTTACAGACAAAGGGAGAGGGGTAGAGAGTTAGAAACATGGAGGAGAGAGAAACATCAATCAGCTGCCTCCTACATACCTCCTACTGGGGATGTGCCCACAACCAAGGTACATGCCCTTGACCAGAATCAAACCTGGGATCTTGCTTTTTCTTTTTTTAATATATTTTATTGATCTTTTTTTACAGAGAGGAAAGGAGAGGGATAGAGAGTTAGAAACATTGATGAGAGAGAGAGACATTAATCAGCCACCTCCTACACGCCCCTACTGGGGATGTGCCTGTAACCAAGATACATGCCCTTGACCGGAATCAAACCTGGGACCTTTCAGCCCGCAGGCTGACGCTCTATCCACTGAGCCAAACCGGTTTTGGCCAAGATTTAATTTTTAAGTAACTTTTGTCTCCCAATACTCGACAGTTTATAAAGCATTGTCTCAAAGTCAGTGAGGCAGGCAGTGAGGATTTGTCTGCCTTACTTTAAGAACAGGACACCAATACCCAGAGAGGTCACATGACCACCAGAAGCCATGCAGTGGGGTCCAGACACAATGGAGGACTCTGCACGCCAGAGGTTGCTCTCTCCTCTCCCCACACCGCCTCTCTTCACCAAAGGATGGCACCCACATGCATTCACATCTTAAAGGACGTCTCCAAAGTTATCGCTAAATAACTTCAAGAAAATGTGACCAACAACTTTCCTATTAAAAAATATCAACAGCCTTGACGTAAGTGGGCCACACAGTGTTCCAGTTAGACAGTGACTCAACCTCAGAGCCATGCCAATGTTCTCACCACTTGACGGAAGTCCCTGTTCCCACGGTGTGCCTACCTCACCCTGCAAAATGTAATTGAAAAGAGCTGTATAAAGAACAGCATATGAGATGTAGTCAGTAATATTGTAATAACTCTGTACAGTGCCAGGTGGGTGCTAAAAATATTAGGGGGACCACTTTGGAAAGAGGACGATTGTCTAATCATTCTGCTATCCACCTGAAACAAATACAAAATAATACTGACTGTCAACTGTCATTGAACAATAAAATAAAGAAAAAGAGACGTAGCTGGTTTGGCTCAGTGGCTAGAGCAACGGTCTGAAGGGTCCCAGGTTCGATTCTGGTCAGAGGCACATGCCCAAGCTGTGGGAAGGTTCCCAGTAGGGGCATGCAGGAGGCTGTCAATCGATTATTCTCTCTCATCATTGATGTTTCTCTCTCTCTTCCTCTTCCTTCCTCTCTGAAAAACAATAAAAATATTAAAAAAAAAAAAAAGAAAGAAAGAAAAGAGATATAATATTCCCAGATCTCAAGACTGGGTCAGTGGCTGGATCACAAAGAGCAGTGCTTGTCAATGTGGGGAGGGGGAGAAGGTGAGGGTTCATTTCGAATAATCACACATACCCAAGGCTTCCCCATCACCCGCACTCCAGCAGTCCCGCTCCAGGGGTGCATCGCATGCCCCCTCAGGTGTACTAACGACAGAAAAACTTTGAAAACCATTGTCCCGGGATCTGTATTCGCACAGCCCCTGCACACCACACTCCTCTGCCCTCCCACCAACCCTTCGTCCCAACTGCTCTGCCCACTCAGTGTCCGGTCGCCCTGCCCAGGTTAGCGCCACAACGCCCCCACAGGCCTCTGCTCCTTCTGATCTTCCTTCCACCTCCCACCCCACCCACCCCACCCACCACGGTGCTCCTTCCCAGCCTTCAAGTCTTGGTTTAAATGCCACCTCCTCAGAGAGGCCTTCCCTACGCATCCACGAAAGCAAACTCCCCCAGAACGGTTCTATCTACCCTTTTATTTTCTTAGAATTGATCATAGATTTGTTTTTTTAATATACTTTTTTTTAATATATTTTATTGATTTTTCACAGAGAGGAAGGGAAAGGGATAGAAAGCCAGAAACATCTATGAGAGAGAGACATCGATCAGCCGCCTCCTGCATGCCCCCTACTGGGGATGTGCCCGCAACCAAGATACATGCCCTTGACCGGAATCAAACCTGGGACCTTTCAGTCTGCAGGCGGACACTCTATCCACTGAACCAAACCGGTTTTGGCTGATCATAGTTTTGTCTGTCTGTTTTTATCCTCATCTGAGGATATTTCCCCTGTTGATCTATTTTAGAGCGAGTGGTAAGGCGGTAGAAGGGGCAGTGAAAGAGTGAGGTGAGAGGGACACAGCGATTGGTTGCTCCCTGCACACCCTGATGGGGGAGGGGATGGCAAAGCGGGGAGCGGATAAAACCTGCAACTGAGGTGTGTGCCCTTGACTGGAAATCAAACCCAACACCCTTCCGTCCGTGGGCCAATGCTCTCACCCCTGAGAAAAACAGGCCAGGGCAGTTTTCATTATTTTGTTCATCTGTTTTCTTGTTGATTGTCTGTCTTCTCACAAGTCCCATGAGGGCAGGGACCTTGTCCAAAGCATTATTCTTT
Organism: Lasiurus cinereus; assembly: GCA_011751065.1. Lineage (NCBI taxonomy): Eukaryota > Metazoa > Chordata > Mammalia > Chiroptera > Vespertilionidae > Lasiurus > Lasiurus cinereus. The sequence goes on from JAAGEH010000307.1 coordinate 2,270,901, forward strand.
ATAACTGTAGCACTCAGTGCCTGGCAGACACCAGGTGCTCCATAAAAACCGGGCCATCACATTTGATGGGATTAACTCCAGCCAAGGTTCTCCATTTCTGCGTCACCATCAAGCTTCCCAGCAGCCAAGCCACACGGGCTGGGGGGATGGGCACAGACCAACACTGGCTCCCCTGCCAGCCCACCTCCTCCCATCATGGTTAACCACTTGCCTGTGTGTGTGTGGGGGGAGGGAGGCAGGGAGAGCTTTTAGCCAGCAAGAACCCAGAGTGGAAAGTCTTGAAGGCCACTTATCTTCCTCAATTGTTTTCCCTCTCTCCTCCTGGCTTAACTCCACTGCATTGTGGAGGATGAGATTAGGGGGATGGTGTTAAAGTTACAGCATTAATAATCAAAAATAGCAATCAGCCAAAACCAGTTTGGCTCAGTGGATAGAGCGTCGGCCTGCAGACTGAAAGGTCCCAGATTCGATTGCGGTCAAGGGCACGTACATTGGTTGCAGGCACATCCCCAGTAGGGGGCGTGCAGGAGGCAGCTGATCGATGTCTCTCTCTCACCGATGTTTCTAACTTTCTATCCCTCTATTCTTTTAAAAAAATAGCAATCAAACTACACATAACTGACAGTTAACTACATGCTAGACACTGTGAAGCTTGCAATATGAATAATCTCATCTAATCCCAAGGAAGCCCCACAAACCTGGTCTTATCCCAGTTTTACAGATACAGAAACAGTGCCACGGTCTTGCAGCTGGTAAGTAAAGGAGCCAGGATCTGAACCCAGGTAGTCAAACTCAGGAAAGCTGGCAACTCATCTTTTTTTTCCCCCCATTTATTGGAGAGAGAGAGAGAGAGAGAGGAGACTTATTGCTCTAACCATCCATGCACTCATTGGTTGATTCCTGTACGTGCCCTGACAGGGGATCAAACCCACAGTCCTGGTGTACTGGCACAGCGCTCTAACCAACTGAGCTATCAGCCAGGGCACCCTGACTCTTAGTAACCACAAGCGCCACCAACATCTAACACGCACCTTCCTCAGAAATAAACGCTTAAAAGACAGCAACTAGTGGAGAATACCGCCCAAGAAATGGAGTTACTAATGTCTCAAATGCCTTCGCGATGTGAAGTGGGGGTAGAGTTCTGTTCTTATTAATCTGGAAATGACTTTCTCATCCTCGGAGAGGAGGTAACACTGGAGAAAGCGTAGTAAAGAACTGGTTAGGCCCGGCTGATGTGGCTTAGCGGCTGAGCATCAACCTGGGAACCAGGAGGCCGCCATTCAACTCCTGGTCAGCACCTGCCTGGGGTTGCAGGCTTGATCCCCAGTAGGGAGCGTGCAGGAGGCAATCGATCAATTATTCTCTTCTTTGATGTTTCTATCTCTCTCTCTCCCTCTCCTTTTCTCTCTGAAATCAATAAAAACATTTTCAAGGAGCTGTTTAAAAATAATAATAAATAAAAAGAACGACTGAGGTTCTTCAGCTATACAGGGTAACCAATGAATAACTAGATAATAATGACAAGTCAATTCAATAAGGAATCATCACTCTAGCTTTGGTCCTAGGGAGGGTACTGGTTTAACTCTCTGAGTTCTAAGACCTAAAGAGGTCCAGATACAGATACGAAGCACTCACTGTAATGCAAAGCTCCCTGCGTATGCCAAAGGAAATAACAGGAAATAAGGAGAACGGAGGAGGACAGGTGTCATGGAGGAGGGAGGACTTATTGAGGCTTCAGGCTGGTGTTAGGACAGGCCTGGGTGAGGAAGAAGCAATGTCACCTTCAGGCGATGGAGGAGCCACGCCTCCAGGAGCAGAGGGCCTGTGCTGGCAGACTACTGCCAGGAAGTAATTCTGCAAGAGGGTAACCTACTCTGTGCGATATTATAATGGTGGACACGTGTCTCACATTTGTCAAAGCCCACAGAGCACACAGCACAACCAGTGAACCTATCGTGATGTGAAGTGGGGACTGCGGGTGGGGATGTCAATGCAGGTTCACTGGTTGTAATAACATATGCACAACTCTAATGCTGAGGCTGCTAATGTGGGGAGGACGCAGGCAGTATATAAGATCTCCCCTCCTGCCGAAACCGGTGTGGCTCGGTGGATAGAGTGTCGGCCTGCAGACTGAGGAGTCCCGGGTTCGATTCCGGTAGGGGGCATGTTCCTTGGTTGCAGGCATATCCCCAGTAGGGGGCGTGCAGGAGGCGGCTGATGGATGTTTCTCTCTCATCGATGTTTCTAACTCTCTATACCTCTCCCTTCCTTTCTGTAAAAATCAGTAAAATGTATTTAAAAAAAAAAAGATCTCCCCTCCCTGCACTTTCCCTTAATTTTGCTGTGAACCTAAAACTGCTCACGTCTATTTAAATATTATATTTAGCCGAAACCGGTTTGGCTCAGTGGAGAGAGCGTCAACCTGTGGACTGAAAGGTCCCAGGTTCGATTCTGTTCAAGGGCATGTACCTTGGTTTCGGGCCCATCCCCAGCAGGGGGTGTGCAAGAGGCAGCTTATCTATGTTTCTCTCTCATCGATGTTTCTAACTCTTTATCCCTCTCCCTTCCTCTCTGTAGAAAATCAATAAAAAAATATATATTAAAAAAAAATATATATATATATATATTATATTTAATGGACACAGAGCACAGGGTGAGAAGGGAGTCAAGGCTGACTCACAGCGGGTGCCTGGAAGAGAGGTGTCAGTGGCGCAGGAGGAGGCCAGAAGGGGCTGTTCTCGGCGGTAGGAAGGGAAGAGGGTGAGCGAGGTGGGAACAGGCGGGATGGCACTGGACAGGCACACAGGACAGACAGGCTTCGGCATTTGGACAGCAGTTTGGGGCTCAGATAAGAAAAGGGAGCAGGCGCCAGGCCGGAGGGGCTCAGTCGGCTGAGTATCCTCCCGAGCACCCAAAGGTTACCAGTTCGATTCCCGGTCAAGGCACACGCCTGGATGGCGTGTTAGATCCCTGGTTGGTGTGCATAGGGAGGGCAGCCAAAGGTTGTTTCTCTCACTCACATGGTTATTTCTCTCTCACACTGATGTTTCTCTCTTACTCCTCCCTCCCCTCCTCTCTCCCTCTCTTTTTTTCTCTCTCTCTCTCTCTCTTCTCTCTAAGCATGTCCTGGGGTGAGGGTTTAAAAAAATAAAAAGGGTACAGGTATGCAAATTAGAGACCAAAGTCAGCAGTAAATGTTATGCAAATTAGAGACCAAAGTCAGCGTTAAATGTCCCTCTTTTACAGAGGGATGAATTCTGTTTCGAAAGAGCATTGTGACACCGTGGAAATAACGGTCCTCCACCAAGTCCCTTGTCGCAGCCCCTGCTGCACAGAGCTGCCGCTGGGCCGCCCATTTTGGCCTCTGTGAGGACAGCGACACCAGGAACTGTGACCCACAGCCAGGTTCAGGCCTCCCCACAGTGACCATCAGGCCAGCCATGGAGAACTGGCAAGTAATCAGGGGAGCAAGCCACAAGGGAGACTTCAGCTCTGAGTAAGAGTTTCAGTTTTCAGGAGGAGTAGGAACTCCTGCCTGGGAAAGGCAGTCGATCTGTCCCACGCTAAACGGCCTAACTGTGAATTCTTTTTTTTTTTTAATATATTTTATTGATTTTTTACAGAGATGAAGGGAGAGAGATAAAGAGCTAGAAACATCCATCAGCCGCCTCCTGCACACCCCCCACTGGGTACATGCCCTTGACCGGAATCGAACCTGGGACCCTTCAGTCCTCAGGCCGACGCTCTATCCACTGAGCCAAACCAGTTTCGGCCTAACTATGAATTCTTTTTTTTCTTTTTTAATACATTTTATTGATTTTTTACAGAGAGGAAGGGAGAGAGATAGAAAGTCAGAAACATCGATGAGAGAGAGACATCGATCAGCCGCCTCCTGCACGCCCCACAGTGGAGATGTGCCCGAAAGCAAGGTACACGCCCTTGACCGGAATCGAACCTGGGACCCTTCAGTCTGCAGGCCGACGCTCTATCCACTGAGCCAAATCGGCTTCGGCCTAACTGTGAATTCTTCCTCTGCCCTTCGCCATGGGGAGTCAACGGCTCCGTGCCTCGGTTGCCCTAGGAATAAAAAGGGGATAACTGCCTACTTCATGGATCTGCTACAAAGATCAGCTGAGCACAGATGAAGGTGTGTGCTTGGAGCTCAGTGTCAGCTACTGTTTCATCTATCATCCCTTCTAGACTTTTCCAAACCCCGAGGGGAAAACTGCTGAGGTCTCTTCCTTAGGATCCCAGAGCACTGACTCCTTTAAATAAAAATTCTCCCCAAGGACCTGTTTGTCAGATGGGGTTGTGATCTTCACAGAAGCAGAGCATTTTAAACCGGCCGCTCTGAAAGGCAGCCCCTGCCCAGGAAACACGATGGCCTTTCCCCCCACTGGCATCCATGGCCCGGCCTGCGCCCAGAAGGCCAAGCTAAGACATGAGGAAAGTCCTTTGAAAAGGAGGTAAAACGCCCAAGTTATTATTCCTTAAACCCGTGGTCAGCAAACTGCGGCTCTCCAGCCACATGTGGCTCTTTGGCCCCTTGATTGTGGCTCTTCCACAAAATACCACAAGTCTATTTTGAAGAAGTGGCGTTAGAAGAAGTTGAAGTTTAAAAAATGTGGCTCTCAAAAGGAATTTCAATCGTTGTCCTGGTGATGTTTGGCTCTGTGGACTAATGAGTTTGCCGATCCCTGCCTTAAACCACTCGCCGGCAGTACTGCCTGTCATCCAAGGGCCTTAGACTCGTGTTATCTGCGGATTGTTTGGCAAAGTTCTCCCAAAACAGGTCATAGTTGTCCAATGCGTCTCAACCACCAGGAAAATGAGCTAAAGCCAGCATCCGGTCTGTACCTTGTAAATCATTACGTTGACTTCCTGAATTTTCACCTGTGTTTGGGCATCCAGGTTCTGAGCATCCATAGATAGCAGTTAAAAAGGCTCAGGCTGAAACGGGTTTGGCTCAGTGGATAGAGCGTTGGCCTGCGGACTGAAGGGTCCCAGGTTCGATTCCGGTCAAGGGCATGTACCTTGGTTGCGGGCACATCCCCAGTAGGGGGTGTGCAGGAGGCGGCTGATCGATGTCTCTCTCTCATCGATGTTTCTAACTCTCTATCCCTCCCTTCCTCTCTGTAAAAAATCAATAAAATATATATATTAAAAAAAAGGCTCGGGTCTCCTACTCTGAGACAGCGAAACCCAGAGCTATGGTAACACTCCCCCTACCTCCCACCCCCTCAGGCAGTGACCTGGGGTGTCATGGAAACAGCCACTTCTCCCAGCCCTTCCAAATGCCACTGTACCATAAGAAGGGCTGCTGTGTCAGTAAGAAAAGGAAAGTAATCATCGGTAACAGCAAACTCTTGAATGTTTGTCTTCAACATTTCTAAGGACCTATGAGTTCCCTACATACAAAGCCCTTGTTCCGCTCTGGGTTGTAAATGTGAAAGAGGAACTGGGAGTATCCACAGCCACGGAGGGGAAGACTCGGGAGTCTCTGGGTAAACAGGGCGGAGGGGCAGAGAGAAGGACCCCAGAAGACCCCTGAAACAACAGATGTCATTTTTTTATCAGAGGCATGCTTCTGTCTTGCTTTATTTATTTATTTATTTATTTATTTATTTATTTATTTATTTTGGTGCCCTTTTACTAGGACTTGAAATTGAGACCCTTCAGTGCACAGGCCAACGCTCTAACCACTGAACAACCAGCCAGGGCGCCATTTTTTTTAGCACTATATACTTATTATTCATAAAAAGAAGAGGTTTATTACTGTAGTACTTTTTCTGTAAGTTTAAACTTATTTCAAAATTTAAAAGTTTAAAAGAAATAAGCTGCTATTGATGAAATCCTCCATACTACCATTCCCTTTCTAATCCCACTCTCGACAGCTGGGACTATATCCTTCCCAGACATTATTTTTTCAAAAAAGGAGATCATCCTATACCTCCTGTTCTGCACATTGCTTGCATCACTTAAATACATAATGGGTCTTCTCCATATCAGCTTTTATAGCAACATCCTCCTTTGCTCAAGCAGGCAAGTAATTCTGAGAGGTAAAGTCCTAGACATGGAACTGGTGCATCAGAAAGAATGCAAAGTTTTTAATGTCCTTAAACACTGCTAAAGTACATTGGGATCGAGCCTAAGTAGGCAGTCGGACATCCCTCGAAGGGTCCCAGATTGGAGAGGGTACAGGCTGGGCTGAGGGACACCCCAACCCCATGCATGAATTTCAAGATTAATATTTGACAAAGGACGCAAGGGCATATAATGGAATCAAGACAGTCTCTTCAATACTAAATGGTGTTGGGAAAACTGGACAGATACATGCAAAAAAATGAAACGAGATCACCTGAAAACTTACACCATACACAAAAATAAACTCAAAATGGATAAAGGACTTAAATGTAAGACTGGAAACCATAAAAATCTTAAAAGAACCCATAGGCAGCAAAATATCAGACATATACCATAGCAATATCTTTACCAATACAGCTCCTAGGACAATAGAAACTACGGAGAAAATAAACAAATGGGACATCAAAATAAAAAGCTTCTGCAAAGCAAAAGAAACCATCAACAAAACAACAAGAAAGCCCACTGCATGGGAGAACATATTTGCCACTGTAATATCCAATAAGGGTCTAACCTTCAAAATGTATAGGGTACTTATACAGCTTATTGAAAGGAAGATAAACAATTTAATTTAAAAAACTTGGGGAAAAAAGGGAGGGCAAAGGAGCCCCACCTGCTTTGGCTCAGTGGATAGAGCATCACCTGTGGACTGAAGGGTCCCGGGTTCAATTCGTGGTCAAGGGCACATGCCCAGGTTGCAGGCTCAATCCCCAGGGGGGGCATGCAGGAGGCAGCTGATCCATGATTCTCTCTCATCATTGATGTTTCTATCTCTCCCTCTTCCTTCCTCTCTGAAATCAATAAAAACATTTTTAAGAAATTACATTTAAAAATCTTTTTAAAAATGGACAAAGGACTTAGACACTTTTCAAAAGTAAACAAACAGAAGGCCAAGACACAAATGAAAACATGCTCAAAGTCTCTAATCATCTGAGAGATACAAATCAAAATGACAATGCGGTACCATCTCACACCTGTCAGAATGGCAATCATCAACAAATCAATAAACAATAAGTGCTGGCGAGGATGCGGAGAAAAAGGAACCCTCGTGCCCTGCTGGTGGGAATGCAGACTGGTGCAGCCACTGTGGAGAACAGTATGGAGTTTCCTCAAAAAATTAAAAATGGAGCTCCCATTTGACCCAGTGATCCCACATCTAAGAATATATCCCAAGAAATCAGAAACACCAATCAGAAAGAATACTAGTATATGCACCCCTATGTTCATAGCAGCACAATTCACCATAGCAAAGATTTGGAAACAGCCCAAGTGCCCATCAGCAGATGAGTGGATTAGAAAACTGGTGCATCTACACAGTGGAATACTACGCTGCTGTAAACAAGAAGGAACTTTTACCATTTGCAACAGCATGGGTGGAGAGCATTATGCGAAGTGAAATAAGCCAGTTGGAGAAAGATCAATATCACATGATCTCACTCATTTGTGGAATATAATAATCAACATAAACAGATGAACAAAAACAGGTCCAGAGACAGAGAAGCATTGAACAGACTGTCAAACCTCAGAAGGAAAGCAGGGGAGGGTAGAGTGAGGGGTAAGAGATCAACCAAAGGACCTTTATGCATGCACACACACATAACCCATGGACAGAGACACTAGGGGGGTGAGGGTATGTGCTGGGGAGTGGGAATGCCAGGAGAGGTCAAAGGGGGAAAAGGAGACCTGTACTACTTTCAAGAATAAAGAGTTAAAGAAAGAAAGAAAAAAAAAAAAACACTAAAATAAATAAAGTAGAGAATCCAGCAAAGATGTATACAAAATCACAAAATCTTAAGCAAAGTTGAATCATTTACAGAACTAAAAGCAGAGACTGGGAGGAGTTATTAGGGAAAAATAAATGAAAGTGCTATTAAGAGTTGACCTTGAGCCCTAGCTGCTTTGGCTCAGTGGATGGAGCGTCAGCCTACAGACTGAAAGATCCCAGGTTTGATTCCAGCCAAGGGCATATGCCTGGGTTGCGGGCTCGATCCCCAGGAGGGGGTGTACAGGAGGCAGCTGATCAATGATTCTCTCTCATCATTAATGTTTCTCTCTCTCTCTTCTTCTCCCTTCCTCTCTGAAATCAATTATATATTTATAATTTTTTTAATATCAATTATAACATATTAGAAAAAGAGTTGCCTTTGACTGATGCCTGGCTAAGCCCTTTCTTTACCCAGATTCACAGGTTCTTCATTTGTAAAGTAGAGGTAGGGAGGCTAAAAACAGTACTTACCTCCAGGATTGTTACTATATAGAGTAACAGGGTCTGGCTATTATAGAAATCTGGGACACATGTGTTGGGTGGTTAAAATTGTGAGCTGAAGAGTTTAGAGAAGTTATAAATATCACTAGTGCATGGCAGGGTGGGAGAGGATTCCCTCAATCCAGCATGTACCCTCTCTAATCAGGGAAGTCTTGGGGGATATCCCACAGGGATCAGGCCTAAACCAGCAGTTGGACATCCCTCTCACAATCTGGGACTGCTGGCTCCTAACCCCTCACCTGCCTGCCTGATCATCCCTAACTGCCCTGCCCTCCCTGTCTAATTTCACCCCCAACTGCCCTCCCCTGCCAGCCAATTTGGTTCTTACTGGTCGGTTTCTATGCTAGTCAGTATCAAAAGCTCTGCCTCCTAGACAGCCTTTGGCTCCTCACAGATTTGCTTCTGATTGGTCGGTTTCTATGCCAGTCAGCGTCTCCAGGCCTATCTCCGGGCCTGATCAGAGAAGTGGAGCTAATCAGCAGCCCCCACAGAGACCTGGAGACCAACAGAGGCGTGGCTTCTGGCAAAACCCAGAGAAAGAGAAGCAAATGCTGGTCAACAGCTGCCATGCAGATCAGACGCTGCCTCTCTCTTCAGGCCTCTCTCCAGGCCTTATCTGCAGCCCCCTTGGGTCCTGCTGGGTCACTGTGCCTGCACCAGAGCTGGATCACCACGGCAACCCAGCACTAACTGCAGGACTGACTTATGGTCAGTCGAGCCTGACTTCTGGTCGTTTTGGACGTTATGGACCCTGCGTTTTTATATATTAGATGATGCCTTGGTTTCCCCAGTTTAAACAGAATCTGCTTCATACATTGGTTGTGAGGATTAATGAGACTGCCACATAAAAACCCTTCTCACAATGCCTAGCATATCACAAGTGCTTAATACATTTCAGGTATTGTGACTAACAATTCTGGGGCACAAGGATTATCATTACTTTAATTTATTTCTGAATAAAAGATAAGCCAGACTTAGGTTCAGTGCCCCGCTGACTGCACCTCAGCTAGCAAATGGTTGTGCCAAGATTTCACCTCTGATGATTCTGAAACCAGAAGTTGTAACCACTGCCATGTGCAGCCTCTCGTTTGAACAGAGCTTAGAGGACAAATACAGGTGACTACTACCTACTGGATTACTAAAAGAAAGGAAGAGATTGTGATAACAGTTCAAACTCTGGGGTGTTCTCCGTGGAGGTCAACCATGACTTTGAACCAAAGCCTTTCCTTGCCATTCTTAGAAATGACAGACTGTCTCCCAGGCCAGGTACTTAGCTGGTTAGAGCCTCATCCTGATAAGCCAAGGTTGCAGGTTCAAGTTCAGATCAGGACACATACAAAAGCAACCAATGAACGCATAAATAAGTGGAACAACAAAACGATGCGTGTGTCTCTCTCTCTCTCTCTCTCTCTCTTTCTCTCTCTCTCAAAAAGTCAATAAATTCCAAAGAAAAGACGCCAGACCAGCATGGCTCAGTGGCTGAGCTTCGACCTATGACCCAGGAAGTCCAAGTTCCATTCTTGGTGAGGGCGCATGCCTGGATTTCGGGTTTGATCCCTGAGGGGAGGGAGGGACATGCAGAAGGCAGCCCATCAACGATTCTCTCCCATCTTTGGTATTTCCCCCTCCCTTCCTCTCTGAAATCAATAAAAAAAATTTTAAATAAATATATAAGTAGAAAGGAAATAAACCATTTCAAGGTTGGGCCTTACTCTCAGCCAGTTCTAAGCTTTCACAAATGGTTGTTAAACCACAGCCAAAAAAAAAAAAACCAAAAAAGCCATTTCCCAAAATAGCTTACCCAACCAAGTGAACCCTTCAAAAACGAAAGTAGAAATTTTAAGACTAAGATATCAAGAGTGCGCCAAGGTCACGCCCCACTGCTGTTACAGAACACCAATGTTAGCTGTTAATTCATCCGCTTCTATTTGGAAGAAGAGTGAACCTGCTCCTTTCTACTGTCCACATCCCAAGCTCCAGGAAGCCTTCCTGTAAGTAAAACAAGAGGAAATTCGCACCACAAATTCGCACCACAGCCCATCATGGTGGGGAGAGAAGCGGAGAGGGTCAGTCAAGAGAGCCCTGACTGCCACCCCAATCAATTCAATAAAAGGGGGGAGGGGAGAGAGCCCTGGTGAGGAGCAGTGTCAGCAGAACCAGTCTTCACTCTTCCAACACCAATTTCCTCACCCCCGTGAAACAGGAACCTCGAAAATGAGAATGAAAGAGATGGGCAGGCCGAAACCGGTTTGGCTCAGTGGACAGAGCGTCGGCCTGCGGACTGAAAGGTCCCAGGTTCGATTCCGTTCAAGGACATGTACCTCGGTTGAGGGCACATCCCCAGTGGGGAGTGTCTAGGAGGCAGCTGATCGATGTTTCTCTCTCATGGATGTTTCTAGCTCTCTATCCCTCTCCCTTCCTCTCTGTAAAAAATCAATAAAATATATATTTTTTAAAAAAATAGATGGGCAGGAGAAACAGCATGATCTGGTAAAATACAAGTCAGTGCTAATCGCGCGTTACTTCACACCTTCGTATATGTATTTCTTTATCCAAAACAGCCCATGCCTTTAAAAAAATAAGTAAATAAAAAGCCTCAGGCACAGGCAAGAGTGGAAAGACTGGCAGAAGTAGCAGGAGTACCTCGCCTCATCTCTGTTCTCAGGCTGAGGGGACCCAGCAAAGCTTGGTCACTGGATGGAGAAGTCCCTTCTCACTAGCGGCATCCACCTCGCCCCTCTGACCCAGGGGAAGAAAGGGAGTTTATGCACCCCAAGTTTACACCCCCATATACCCCAAAGCGGGGAGAACCCTGGGGCAGGAGTCAGCGGCCCGTGGGAACCCAGCTCTGCCTGTTCTGGCCGGATCTGGTTGAATGGCTGCCCTCCCAGGGCCTTCGTTACCCTCCTGAGAAAGAGAGGTTAAATGGAAATCACATGCAAGTCTCCTGCCTGCTCTCAACCTCTGATTCCATGCGTCTTACATGCACGCATGTCTTGCCCAAAGAAAAGCCCTTCATTTTGTTAAAAAAAAAAAGAGAGAGAGAGAGAGAGAGAGAGAGACAACAAGCCCCCAATGGAGTCACTTATGCTAAGCTCCATCCACATCACCAAAACAAGACGGTCCCTAACTTCATCACGGCCTCAGCCTCTTCCAGGAGGGAAATCTTCAATCAGCCCATCTGGAGTGACCTGGCCAGCACTGGTGAGGAAATGTGCTTGACAGACCCCTGCCTTCCCCCCCCAGGAAGGTGACCTCCCAGGACCAGCCTGATGTCTGCTGGTGTACCGTCCAGGTCCACTCCCTGGTGCCTGTGGAAGTCTTCCATCTTGTACAGCGACACGGGGAGCGCCTGGCTAGCTGCTTCCTGCCCGGTGCATGAAGCCCTGAATCAAGTCAGTCTCTCTAAAAGGTCCTCCGTTGAATTAAAAAAAAAAACACCTGCGAGCCCCTGTTGCTCTAAAACATCGGTTCTCAACCTTCCTCAGGCCGCGACCCTTGCATACATCTCCTCATGGGGTGGTGACCCCCAGCCATGACATGTTGCTCCTGTGATGCATCGTGGTGTCAATATCTGCATTTTCCGATGGTCTTAGGCGACCCCTGTGAAAGGGGTCGTTCCACCCCCAAAAGGGTCGCGACCCCCAGGTTGAGAACCGCTGCTCTCAAGGCTGCGCGCACTCCCCTCCACGACCGGCACCTGACCTTACCGTAAGCAGGAGGCGGCAGAACGGAGACCCAGGTTGCTGCTTTCCGGGGGCACCGGCCCTGGCACACGGGCAACGTGGATGTTCTCTCCATCTTATAATCCCACGGGGTGCGGGGGGGGGAGGAGCCAAACCTGTTACCCTTCCCCATGCCTAAGCCCAAAGCCAGCCGCTCATGAATTAAAACAACACCCACCCGCCCCGGCCCGGTGCCAGGCGCCGCCGCACTTCCTTCTGGCCCCACCCCGTCTTTTAGGGAGAAGCCCCCTCCCGCGCCCTCCCAGGCCAAGCACCAGGTCTCCCTCCCCACCCCCTTCCCCCTGCACAGCTCAGCCGGCGAGCAGGCTGCTCCCGGCTCCACACCCCGGAGACCCAAACCCTCCCCAGCGCGCGCGCCGCGGGAAAGGCGAGGGCGGGCGGCTCGCCCCGCGGCGGCGGCCCCACCCCGGCGGGTCCCCGGCCCCTTACCCGCGGCAGCTCCCGGCGGGCGGGCGCGCGGGGTGCGGGAGGCGGGCGCGCGGCGGAGTTTGCTGACTCAAAGGCGCGGCGGCGGCGGCGGCGGCGGCCAG
>JAAGEH010000307.1:2288583-2325627 GCA_011751065.1 Lasiurus cinereus
GTCCTAAGAATCTTTTTGAATTTATTCATCAAGAACACGACCTTACAACTGTGGAAAGAGCAGCAAAAACCTTTGGCAAGTCTATCAGAGGTCATTTAAATATGTGAGAATTATGGCCCTAAGGAAAGGAAGAATATGAAAAGAATTCAAAACAGAATGAAGCAGTAATGGGTTGTTTAAACCCAGTCCATCAGTGTAGCAGCTGGGTGGGTAGTGTTTCTGGCTTAACAATTGTAATTGAACCTGAACCCAGTCACCTGAGCTAAGCTACTGCTACCTTTTTCAGGTTTCAACTTTTTGTTACACCGTCAGTAAGCACGTAAACTGGGACTGTCTGGCGCTTAAGAAATCCTAATTTGTTCATGAAATCACCATAAAATTGTCCCTAAGAAATTATTTTTTAATATATTTTTATTGATGTCAGAGAGGATGGGAGAGGGAGAGAGAGAGAGAGAGCAAAACATCAATGATGAAAGAGAATCATTGATCAGCTGCCTCCTGCATGCCCCTAACTGGGGATTGATCCCAAAACCCGGCCATGTGCCCTGATTGGGAATCCACCCATGACCTCCTGGGTCATAGGTCAACTACTGAGCCATGCCAGCTGGGCAAGAAATTATTTGACCTGTCCAAATCCTGCCTCAACAATGACTTCCACATTTACTGCGTTCAAACCCAAGCTTCACCCGCTCTCCCGCTATGTGATCCTGGGAAAATAACACTCTCTGGGCCTCATTTCCCACCTGAAAAAAGGGGGGCGATAATAATAGCACCAGCCTCACAGGGCTGTTGTGGGGATTAAGTGAAATCACTCAGGTGAAGCTCTTGGAACTGTGCTGAGTGCCTAGTAAGAGCTTGACAGATTTTTTAAAAAGATATTTTATTGATTTTTTACAGAGAGGAAGGGAGAGGGATAAAGAGTTAGGAACATGGATGAGAGAGAGACATCTATCAGCCGCCTCCTGCTGGAACCAAGATTCATGCCCTTGACCAGAATCAAACCTGAGACCTTTCAAACCGCAGGCTGACACTCTATTCACTGAGCCAAACCGGTTTCGGCTATAGATTTTTTTTTTAATGATTATAACTTTGTTATTATAACTGTTATATCTTGATCCTCTTTTCTAATTTTCCATCTCCAAGCTAAGTGCTCTTATACATATTAAGGAAAGCCACCTCCATCCCCTGCCTCAAACTCAAAAGTCATTAAAAAGACACTGAGTCCTTCCTCCATCTCCTAGGAAAATTGCAAAATTCCCAGACGGTAAAATTAAAGTTGCTTGGACTCAGTGTTTAGAAATTATAATTCACTGACACATTACATTTAAAACTCGAAATTCACGTGAATGATCCTGTCTTCTTGAGAAACCTTGTCACGGTAGATTCATAATGTTCAGAAGATGGTTTTTATTATTCATTAAAACAATGATGGGCCCTAGCTGGTTTGGCTCAGTGGATAGAAAGCCAGCCTGTGGACTGAAGGGCCCAGGGTTCGATTCCAGTCAAGGGCTTGTTCCAGGGTTTCGGGCTCGATCCCCAGTAGGGGGTGTGCAGGAAGCAGCCGTTAAATGATTCTCATCATTGATGTTTCTGACTCTCCCTCTTTTTTCCTCTCTAAAATCAATAAAAATATTTTAAAAAATAATGGAAAGTGAACAAAAAATTTAATCAAGTGACAAATAATTTGGGTTTCGATTTCTGATCTTTACAAATATAATCTTTTTTCACAAGTATAAAGACATACAGAATAATGTGGATAAAAATAACCATTCTTAATTATCAATCTAATGTGTTTTTTCAAAATACCTTTTATGCAGCCCTCCCCAAAGAAAAGCTAAAAAACCATTCTGAGCCTGTTACCTATTTGTGATATGGAATTTTTGGACTGGAACCCTGATTCTTTGTCTGTCAGAATGAAGAATGAATCCATGGACAGAAAGTGGTATAGCAAAGGCGGGGAATTTATTGAAGAACAAGTACAGACCCCCACATGGGGAGCAGGAAAGAGTCCCACAGAATGGACTCCCACACAGGGAGGCAAAAACGGGTCCCACTGAGTTCCTGTTCCTATGGCTTACAAAGGCTGCACATCCTGGTGCCTTGATATCCCCTCTGATTGGTCACTATTCCCTTAGATGGGTTACTATAGTAACTCCTGGGCTCAAAGGTTGAATCTCTCATGGGTCGTGTGAGGTTCTCCTCCCCTCCTTCCCTATTGTTTTCCTATTCTCTTGGGGCTTTCTTCTTCTCCCTCTGAATGAAGGGTTCCTTCTCTTTATTCTGTAAATATAGGCCTTTTGCTGTACCCAGCTTCCTCATTCTATGGAAAAGTACCTGTTGTAGCTTTCCAGCTCCCCCATTCTATGGAAATATGCCCTCTGCTGCTCTGCAGCCCTGAGCTTTCTCCATGGTCCCCTTAATTTCCAAAATTCCTAATATTTCCTAAACCTGTCCTATCTTACCCCTAAAATCCCTCTTTCATTGGCAAGATAAAGGAGTGCAGACTTCTCATCTATCTTCCCACCCCTCTGCCTTCCTTGCTTTTGTTAGTGGACTACTGTTCTCACATTAACACTCCAAACTTACTAACTGTGGCACTGCCTTTGACCTGCTCCATCCCCTGATCCGCTCAGATGCAAGTCACACACTTCTCATGTGGTCAGATCTTGGGGTTACTCACCTGCTTTCCATCCTCCTGTCCAAACTCTGACTCTCAGAATCTCGCAGTCACCTCTTCACAGTGGTTTGATTTAGTGGTTTTCAAATGCTTTTAGCCATGGGATCCCCTCGTTAAGTTAACCCCATTTGTTAAATAGAAACTGTACTTTATTACTATCCATGTGAAGAATTTGATTTTGTTTATCATAAAGAAATCCGTGACCACCGGAAGCTGCTTTTTTGAACACCAACATTTGAAGTTAATGATTGTTGGAATGTCCTATCAGGGTCAACATCCAATTTATTTCTCTATCTGATTGCTCAATGTGGAGAAAAGTCTAAGCTACTCATAGAGGTCTTTCTAACATTTGTAAATAGTTGAAGGTGTTCTTCAAACTAAGACATTCAGAAGTTTGAAAGAGAATAGTTGGATTTTTTCATTTCACAGATGACGTGCTGGACGCTCTACTTTGGGTGGTGAGCATACAACAGAGTATACAGATGGCATATTATGAAGTTGTACACCTGAAATTTATATAATGTGATTAACCAATGTTACCCCAATACATTTAATAAAAATAAATTTTAAAATAGGAGAAAAGCTGAAACCGGTTTGGCTCAGTGGATAGAGCATCAGCCTGTGGATTGAAAGGTCCCAGGTTCCATTCTGGTCAAGGGCATGTATCTTGGTTGCGGGCATATCCCCAGCAAGGGGCGTGCAGGAGGCGGCTGTCTCTCTCATCCATGTTTCTAGCTCTCTATCCCTCTCCCTTCCTCTCTGTAAAAAAATTAATAAAATATATTTTAAAAATAAATAAATAAAATAGGGGAAAAGATGAAGCACTAAGAATATTTAACACATCCTCATGCTTTATCACAAATAGAGGATGCTGGTAAGAAGACCAACAGTGACAATAAGTGCTAACATGTCTATAATGGGAGTTATTGCCATCTAATATGTGTTCAGTTGTCTTTGCACATCTGTATAAGAAAAACTCCATGCTTCTCCTTTACTCTCACACTGCTACCACACTTCTAATGCTTCTGACACCAGATGTGTGGGGTTTGGGGTTTTTTTGTTTTGTTTTGTTTTAATATATGTACAAAATATCTCTGAAAGTATACACTTGAGTGGGTATTCTAAATTGTTCTGCGCCTTTCAAATATTATAAAGTGCTTTCAAAAATATGTAAACAAAGTGAGAGATAAACACTAAAGATATGAACAGACAATTCACAAAACAGGAATTACCAAGAATTCCAGCATGTCATAATTGCAAGAGTTTCATCAAAAGGTTGATGGAACTTGGGGACTCAACGAGTCACATATCTTATCACCTGTTGGAATGGCTAAAGGCATTTCCCCAAAACCTGAATAGGATGATTGTTTGCTGCCAGACAGCTCAGGACATCTTAATCTACATGTTATTGCCTCCTACTGGCTAAACACCTGAACAACCATAGGCCATTTCCCAATCTGACAATGCTTCTGTATGAAACCCTTTGAAGTGTATATTTCCACCTTGCCTTCGGACAAATTGTGTTAATAAAAAGCAAGGGGTCCTGAGACAAGGAGAATTTAGCTCCTTTAGCTAAAGTGCCTCTGACCTCAATGCCTTTCAAAATTATCTTTCATCTCTGGATTCCTACTTAATCTAAGCACAGCCTTTCTCCAGATTGCTGAACCCTTCTTAATGCTGAAACAGGAACCCCAGCATAAGAGCTGATAAGGCATGAAAGGAGAATCTAGGCTTTAGCATAGTCAATAATTTTTAATTGGCAGTATCTCATGTTGACAACAGGTACTTTCATGCTCTGTTCACAAGAGTATAAACTCGAGAAGCAATTTTGGAGAGTAATGTGGTAGTGTCTTATCAAAACTAAAATTGGTGCTCGCTTCAGCAGCACATACACTAAAATTAGAACAATACAGGAAGATTAGCATGGCCCCTGCGCAAAGATAACACACAAGTTCATGAAGTGTTCCATAATTTAAAAAAAATAAACAGCTAAAACTAAAATTGTGTGTATCCTATAAGTCAGCAATACCACTTCTCAGTATATCTTCTACAGAAACTCTTACATATGTGACTGGGGACAAGTATGTACAAGGATGGCCATTGCAGCATTGTTTGTAACAGCAAAAAACTGAAAGCAAGTTTAATGTTCATTATTATGGGAATCTATATATATAAAAACCTAAGCAACCATGACGACATTTAGGAACCCCTGTCGACCAGTAGCTATCATACACACTGACCACCAAGGGGCAGATGCTCAATGCAGGAGCTGCCCCCTGGTGGTCAGTGCACTCCCACAGTCAACCTCCCATAGTCCCTTCTCTGAGCCAGCCCCCTCACAGGCCTCAATCACCAGACCGAGGGACCCCACCTGTGCACAAATTCATGCACCACGCCTCTAGTGTTTTGTTTTGTTTTTTAAAGGGGAGAGCTCAAACGCAGTCCCCCACTATCACAAATTATGCAGTTGAGTTTCCTACATTTGGGGAAATCGCAGGGGTCAGCACATCTGGAGTGCAATGAATAAGCCGCGCCCTGGGAAAACCACCTTTGTGATCATGGTATCTTCCCTGCCAGGTAAGTATTCTAGTGTTTAAATAATTCATAATATATTCATAGCATAGAATACTGTGCATCGAATCAAAGAATGAGCCCTGCCGAGACCGGTTTGGCTCAATGGATAGAGTGTCAGCCTGTGGACTGAAAAGTCTCGGATTCGATTCCGGTCGGGGACATGTACCTTGCTTGCAGGCACATCTCCAGTGTGGGGTGTGCAGGAGGCAGCTGATCAATGTCTCTCTCTCATTGATGTTTCTGACTTTCTATCCCTCTCCCTTCCTCTCTGTAAAAATCAATAAAATATATTTTTTTAAAAAAGAAGAAAGTCTATGTGTATTTCCCTCTCCCTTCCTCACTGTAAAAATCAATAAAAAATTTTTTTAAAAAAGAAGGAAGTCTATGTGTATTGATGTTGAAATATCTTCAAGACACACTCAATTAAAAAAAAAAAAAAGAGAGAGAGAAGACAATATGCTATGCCCAGAGTTCGAGGTCCCCAGTAAACAACCACCAGGGAGGCTTTTTCAGATGCAAAAGCAAAGAGTTTTTATTCAAACCCGGGTTTGGCTCCCAACCTCTTTCTGGCATAACAGCTATGAGATAAGAGAGCGAGCCCCGGAAGAACAGTAGGGTGTGTGGGTTGGTCATTTGGGTGGGCTTAGGGAAGTGACGAGGGTGACAGAGATTGGTCACTTGGGTCAGGATTTTTCTGTGGTTTAGTCTTATTAGGACCCTCACTGTGTTCCTGGAGCTTCATTGGTCCATTCAGGCGGTGGTCAGGGAAGTTAGGACATTGCTGGCACACCTGTGGCCCCTCCCAGAAAAGGGAGGGGGTTTAGGCAGGGGGCCCAGCCCTATACAAGATGGAGGAGAGTTCGTTTCTGCTTTGTCCCTTCAAATAGAGAGGATTACTATTTATATGAGCAAAATTATATTTAGGTTCGCAAAACTAGTTTCATCCAGTGTTTTATTATTTTTTTTAATTTTTTAAAAACTGATATTTAGAGAGGAAAAAGGGAGAGGAAGAAAGAGAGAGAAACTTCGATGTGAGAGCAAAACACCAATCCCTGAATCGAACTGGCAACTGACTGAGTCACACCAGCCAGGGCAGGTTCATTCAGCTTTCTACGAACATAATGTGTGAAAGACAAGAAAGGCATCTGTATTAGTCTCTATTGCCGCATAACAAATTACTGTAAAACGAGCAGCTTAAAACAAGAAGCATTTATTATCTCTCACAGTTTCGGAGAGTCACGCATCCAGCGTTGGCTTACCAGTGGTTCTGAGAGTCCTCACCAGACAGGCCTCTTCAGGGGATGCTCATCGCCTGGCAGCTTGCTGACCCCAGGGGGAGCCACATGTGGTCGGGGTTGGGGATGTAGAACACCTAGGCCAGTGGTTCTCAACCTGTGGGTCGCGACCCCTTTGGGGGTCAAATGACCCTTTCACAGGGGTCGCCTAAGACTATTGGAAAACACCTATTTCCCATGGTCTTAGGAACCAACACACCGGCTCCTCGGTATAGCAAAATGTAGCAATGTAGTTTACTATTGTCATAGGAAGACTGTTACCCATGCTACACCACGATTCAAGACAAAATGTCATTTATTTGTAATTAGAAAGAAATATTTCACAATATACAATTACATATTGTTTTTGTGATTAATCCCTATGCTTTAATTATGTTCAATTTGTAACAAAGAAAATACATCCTGCATATCAGATATTTACATTACAGTTCATAACAGTAGCAGGATTACAGTTATGCAGTAGCAACGGAAATAATTTTATAGTTGGGGGTCATCACCACATGAGGAGCTGTCTTAAAGGGTCATGGCATGAGGAAGGTTGAGAACCACTGACCTAGGCGGACGGCAATCTTTTTCAACCTGTCTCGGAGGTGGCCTACCATCTTTTCTGCTGCATGCTTTTGGACACACAGACCAAGGCTGACACAGCTGGGAGAGAGCTACCCAAGGGCACGAAGACCAGGAGGCCGTCCTTGGGGGCCCCCTTGGTTGACCTGCACAGCATCGGAACACTTCCTGCCTCTACACCCAGCTTCCCTCCTGAAGATCCGTGGAAACAGGGGAACACCATTGCATTCTTTAAAAAAAATTTGTTATTGATTTTTTACAGAGAGGAAGGGAAAAGGATAGAGAGTTAGAAACATTAAGAGAGAGACATCGATCAGCTGCCTCCTGCACGCCCCCTACTGGGGATGTGCCCACAACCAAGGTACATGCCCTTGACCAGAATGGAACCTGGGACCTTTCAGTCCACAGGCCGACACTATCCACTGAGCCAAACTGGTTTCGGCCACAACTGCATTCTTAAGCAATGAATATCTCCTCAGTCACACTGGGAACTGAAAACTTACTCATTGTTTGCCAAGCCCTATCTGGTTTGTAGAGGCATATTTGGCGGGCGGGGTGTGTGTGTGTGTGTGTGTGTGTGTGTGTGTGTGTAAGTTTTCTTGTTCTTTTGGTGGTATTTAATTGGCATCTTGCCACATTTCTTGTTGTGCTTATCTGTCATCTAGACGTTGTAAACAAGGCACTATTGGTATTATTTACTTTATGGCCTCTATTTCCCCATTGAAGTAACCAACCATATATGAAATTCTATCCGTTCTCTACTTCTGAGATTACTGGTGCGTGTGTTTACGTTAAATGTTTTCCCCCCTGAAGGTTCCCAACTTTCTTTCAAAAATTATGACATCTTGCCGAAAGTGGTTTGGCTCAGTGGATAGAGCCGTCAGCCTGCGGGCTGAAAGGTCCCAGGTTCGATTCCCGTCAAGGGCATGTATCCTGGTTGCAGGCACATCCCCAATAGGGGGCTTGCAGGAGGCAACTGATTTATGTCTCTCTCTCATCGATGTTTCTAACTCTCTATCTCTCTCCCTTCCTCTCTGTAAAAAAAAAATAAAAATATATTTAAAAATTATGACATCTTTTCTTTGTTTTACGGTGGGTATATACTCCAGAGTGTATTAGAGAAGAAACACACGTACCATCATGGGCATTTGAATGCCTATAAGAATGTAGCTATACAACTTGCTCTTAGATTTGCCTATGCTTAAATAAAAGCTTCTCTTAGTGAGCCTACGATTTTAAAATACTGCACAGTCAAGCCATTTGTCATTCTTCCTCCCAATTTGTTGTTTTTGAAAACTGGATTTCTTTGTATCTTGTTGGGCATCCATCCCATAGTTATAGATGATGATGCCTCCTGAACAATGGTGTTGTGGATGTAGGAACAAATGAGCTATAAATTATTGATAGGAAGTCAAGAAGTAATCACACTAGTGTTTTCTTTGTTGCTACGATACAGTCAGGAGACAGGCTAGTAAACCAGGACGAGCAGAATAAGGACACTGAGCCCATTTAACCAGCAGCATGCAGCCATCAAGTAAATCTAGATGCCCAGCCCTTTGCAGCATCTAGTAAATCCTTATCTTCTCTAAACCAAGGGCATTTAAATGATTTACACCAGGGTGGGAGAGGTCAGTGGGGGGAAAATGGGACATAGGTGGTACTGTCAACAATAAAGATTAAAAACAAATAACAAAGCAAGAGAAATGCTTTATACTTCTCCTGCCCAACCATTGGGTAAATCGCTTAAACCACCAGCAGAAATCCAATTAATGCCAAGGCCAACCACACCATGGACAGATTAAGTTAAGGGAATAAATCTCATTTTGCCACATCAACATAAAACTGATGCATGCTTCATTGAGAGCCTCCACTAAGACCTCTCCCCTTCGTGCCCTACCGTTAAAGCTCCTCAGAAGGAAGGCCCCAGGACATGCTCTCCCTCCGAGACGCAGGCCCACGCTTTCCCCTCCCCTCTCTGCTTCCTGTGCAGGCATGCATCTCCTAACTCAAAGGGACTCCACAAGCCCTAACCAGTGTGGTTCAGTGGGTGGACCCTAGGCCTGTAGACCGAAGGGTCCTGGATTCAATTCCAGTTAAGGGCATGTACCTTGGTTGCGGCCACATCCCCAGGAGGGAGTGTGCAGGAGGCAGCTGATCAATGTTTCCCTCTCATCTGATGTTTCTAACTCTCTATCCCTCTCCCTCTCCGTAAAAAATCCATGAAATATATTTAATGATAAACAAAAAGGGACCCCATGAGGCTTTCACCCAGGGCAGCAATGGCAGCGGCAGCTCCTCAAGGTGTCAGGCAGGAAGTTAGACGTGAGCAGCTGGGGTGGGTCATTAGCTGGGGTTGGACCAACATTACACTGCCAGCGGCAGGCTCAGAGGAAAACCTCAGTGTGACCTGCCTACCTTACTAGGGCCCTGGACTAATTATAATAAAATTTGCATTGTGGTTTTGACACACACACACACACACACACACACACACACACACACACCAATGGGCTTTTCTGTATGCATTATGGGTAAAGGCATGCGCAGAAGAAATATAGTCATATAACCCTTTTCTGTCAATCATCCCTGAATGCTAATGCAAGTTTCTGCTCAGAAAACCCCTCATGTCAACGCTATAACCCAGGAGTTCAGGGCCATTGTCTCTCTTGACTGGCCCACTCCTTCCTTGGAGTGAATCTTCAATAAATCCCACTCAACTTTAATTTCATTTTTGTTGGCCTTAAAATCTGTTCCGCAGGGATGAGAAGAAGCAAGGTCCCACCCCCTCACCCCCACAGGTAGCACAGGGCTAACTCCTCAAACTGTCCCCAAGCCCTTCTTTTCTCGAACTTCTCAGTGAGCCAAAGCAGCCTGTCTGAGGCTCCTTTCCCCACCCAGCCCCTCCTCACCTGTTACCCGAGGCTTTAATAAACACCCCAGCTTCAATAAACATCTCCGAAAATCCACCTGGACTGGGGTGGTGAGATTTTTCCTGCACCAAGAACCCATCCTGCTCAGGGCCAGACCCTCTTCCCAGTGACACTAACACTGTGATCTGGATGTAGTTACACTAGAGCAGCGGTTCTCAACCTGTGGGTCGCGACCCCTTTGGGGTCGAACGACCCTTTCACAGGAGTCGCCTAAGACCATCGGAAAACACCTATTTCCCATGGTCTTAGGACCCAACAAACTGCTCCTCGGTGTAGCAAAGTGTAGCCATGTAGTTTACTGTTGTTATATTAAGACTGTTTGTTACCCATGCTACACCACGATTCAAGATAAAATTTCATTTATTTGTAATTAGAAATAAATATTTCACAGTATATAATTACATGTTGTTTTTGTGATTAATCCCTATGCTTTAATTATGTTCAATTTGTAACAAAGAAAATACATCCTGCCTATCAGATATTTACATTACAGTTCATAACAGTAGCAAAATTACAGTTATAAAGTAGCAACGGAAATCATTTTATGGGTGGGGGTCACCACCACATGAGGAGCTGTCTTAAAGGGTCGCGACATTAGGAAGGTTGAGAACCACTGACCTAGAGGTCTTATTTGGAATCATATACACAAAGACACGACCTCTGTCCAGGGCTAGAAATGTCTGGTTTGTGCAGTGAGTTGTACCTTTGGTCAATGGCCGGGAAGGACGTTGGAAAGAATGAGCCTAGCTGAGACCGGTTTGGCTCAGTGGACAGAGCGTCAGCCTGCAGACTGAGGGGTCCCGGGTTCGATTCCGGTTGGGGGCATGTGCCTTGGTTGTGGACGCATCCCCAGTGGGGGGTGTGCAGGAGGCTGCTGATGGATTTTTCTGACTCACTATCTCTCTCCCTTCTTCTCTGTAAAAAATCAATAAAATATATTAAAAGAAAAAGAAAAAAAGAATGAGTCTATACGTTTAGGTGAAAAGGGTCTTCAGCTCTGCCAGCCCGTGGGTGTAAATTCGAGCAATGTGTTGGTCATATGCACAAAGCTCTGAACAAAATCGCAACCCATTGCCTGTTCAGGCACCTGTTCGAGCTCCTCAAGTGAACAGACACAGACCCTGTGCGCTAGGAGCTTGCCAGGGAAGGACGGGCAGATGAAGCCACCGCTTCCATCCTGCGATACCAGGAGGGGAGGTGAGCTGGGGCACAGTCAGGAAGCTCAGGCAGGGAGCCTGACTCATCCGTTTATTTTTTGGAGGAAATGTAGATGCGCAGGTAGAGGGTAGCTGAAGGCAGGAGGAGGTCATGTGGAGGATGTGTGGCTCTCACTAGGTGACCTGACCATAAATTCCTCACTGGGCAGGTCATGGGAGGTAGTCACTGCCCAGGCATTTAACTTTTTTTTTTTTCCCCAAGACTTTCCTACACCACTTTTATTGAAAACACAAATAAGTATTTCTCTTTGTGTAATGACTGGCAAATGGTTCAAACAGTGCTGAACATGAATCATTGACAAATACAAGGGCTTTAAATATGAAACAAAATAATTTATTAAAAAGCAAATCAAGGTTACATACAAAACGGACCTGGAATCTAAGCTGATTCCAGAAATGAAAGTAGAAAATCTGCGGTAAAACCAAACATTCCGCCCTGCTTTAGAGAAGGGCTATGATACAACATTCAGTCCGCTGAAGATGGACAGAGGTGTGTCTGTACATAAATTTCAAGTCGCTTTTGTTTGTGCAGAATCATCCAGATCTTCCCACGACTAACTGGGCAGTCCTGTGGCTTTCTTCCTTTTCCATCTTCTCAACGAGGCTAATATGAAGTTCAGCTCTTGATGAGCCGCTTGCAATAACAGTTCCTTAGGAGCCAACAGGTGGGTCAGACTCCCCTGAGAAACAAAACTGGCCGCCTGCAGCGAAATGTCAAAACGGACAAGTCCTTTCCTCTTCCTTCCGACGAGGTACAATGTCTCCTGTTAAGACCATTAGCCCCACATACTTGTTCCCTCACAGTCTGCACCTTGAGGTGATATGAAGGAGGGAGACCAACACCCGAGAAAGAAAATTCAGTTCAGAAATGAAGAAAACTGGATGGCAGACAATACACCTCCAGAACCTCTCACATCATCCCTTCTTGTAGTACAGTTCATTGTACTGCCACAGTCCACACATCAATATTGGCAGCTTGAATGGGTTCATTTCCCGCCCCCCGCTGATAGCTAAAGGACACCGAATAAATACCGGGTAAGAGGAGTTTGCTGGGAGAATGAGAAATATAAAATTAACCAATTTTCATTCCTGTGATCATTCAATTCGAGTCGGAGGCAAGAGAAGGGACAACTTTCATCCTAAAAAGATAATTCCTCGAATCATGATGTCATCATCTCTTAATAAGAATCCAGGGAACCCCAGAAATAGGAAATTAATTTCAGAAAACCCCTGAGGTACTTTAAAGCCTTAAAAAAGTTACAGGAATAATAAATGAGCTATTGATCTTCAGAGGCTTACTCAGCGGTAGAAACATGAAAATCGGGTCCAAAAGGTTATGACCGGATTACAGGATTCCTGAGCTGCTTAGCTCTAAAGCTTAGCCCACTGATTCTCAACCTGTGGGTTGCGACCCCTTTGGGAGTTGAATGACCCTTTCACAGGGGTCGCCTAAGACTATTGGGAAACACCTATTTCCCATGGTCTTAGGAACCAACACTCCTCGGTGTAGCAAAATGTAGCAATGTAGTTTACTGTTGTCATAGGAAGACTGTTACCCATGCCACACCACGATTCAAGACAAAATTTCATTTATTTGTAATTAGAAATAAATATTTCACAATATACAATTACATATTGGTTTTGTGATTAATCCTTATGCTTTAATTATGTTCAGTTTGTAACAATGAAAGTACACCCTGCATATCAGATACAGTATTTACATTACAGTTCATAACAGTAGCAAAATTACAGTGATGAAGTAGCAACAGAAATAATTTTATGGTTGGGGATCACCACCACATGAGGAGCTGTCTTAAAGGGTCGCAGCATTAGGAAGGTGGAGAACCCCTGGCTTAGACGAATCTCCAAATACTTTAAAAAAGACACACCATTTAACACGGACCGAAATGAATTTTTTGTTCAGTGGTAGCCTGACATTCGGTCCTTATGGTAGCAGCTGTCTTCATCCTTTCCAAAGGTAACAGTAAGTGCACTAATACATAAAATGATACCACAAAGGGGGAAAACCCAAAACCGACAAACACCTCCAGGAGTCGCCAAGTTCTCTCGCCTCCTTTCACTTGGATCTCTCTCCCAGTCTTTTTGTGGAGAGAGGGGTAAGAAATAACTCTTTCTTGAAGATGCTCAACATTGGCATTGAATGGACAAAATGGTTATCAAGGGACATTAAACATCTGACCCCAAGGAATCTAGGACCCATCCAGGTCATTCAGAGGGATACTTCTGATCTGGGGCACATTCTAGACTGCAGACATGATCACCCTGGGTACATGTTATAATAGATGAAACAAAGTGCAGTTTTAGGGCGAGTTTTTTTTGTTTCTGTTGTTTTGAAATGTCCTCCTATCACCTTCAGCTCTCCATCATTTCCGACAGCTCCTGCAGAAGGTCCTCTTCATCTTTCCCGGGATCCAGGTCCATCTCAGCCTCCAATTTGCCTCCTGAAAGCTCCCGTATTAGTTCCTCAAAGTCATCCTTCTCCGCCGGGAGCGGGGGCTTTCCTGCCTCAGCAGCGCTGAGCCGGCCAGAGGAAGGGCCAGACACTTCTGGTGGAGAGGGATCTGGCGAGGACTGGGCTGGGGGCGGCACAGGACGGTCTCTCGGTCCCTCTGTCCCAGGCACGGTGACTGACGGCTCCTCAGAAAGGTGGGGGACCACCATCACGGCTGCCTTTTTGGAGGGGCTCCCCTGCAGGATCTCCGCTGCCTTGCGCTTGGGGGCCCATTTGGGGGAAGAGACCACTTTAAGGACAGATGGCCTCCCGTTCACTCTGGGTTCAGCTTGCACCCTTTTTCCCAAGGTCCGTGCCGCACATCTCACCTTTACCGTTGAGCCGCCCGTCCCTGCGGCTTCCTCCCCTGCCTCCTGGGATGACCGAGCGGGAGGCCGCCGTGTTAGGCTCCGGGTGATGCTCGGGACCGCATTGAGCGAGGGCATCTCTGCGGGCTGGGCCTGACCGGAGTCTCCCTCTCCCCGGAGGGATGGCAGAACCCATCTTTCCTTCGGCGGGGTCCCCTTCTCCGGCTGTCCCTGCATGCTTCTCTCTGGCAGCGTCTCACATTCCTCCATTGGAATTTCAACGCCAGTTCCCGCTGTCTCGTTTGAAGCCTCTTTAGCCTCAGTTCTAGGAACACCGCTGGGAAAGGCCACTCCACTTGCTTCTTGAAGTTTTCTCTCTCCTTTTACACCCGACTTTCTGGGGATTCGGAAGAGCCGCCTGGTCCCCGGTGTGGCCTCAAGCGGATCCTGGGAGCTGGTGTTGCTCTGGGGATCCTGCGCCCTCCGGGCCTTCTCCAGCTTAATTTCCTCCAGAGTCTTAACGCGCACCTCCCGCAGAGACCTGGTTCTCCCCGCAGGCGCCGCTGATTGTCCTTGGTTGGCACCCATCGGTGGCAAAGCTGATGTTTTTTGAGTCTCCCTCTCCCTCTTTAACCTGCCGCAAATCACCTCCTTTTTGCTTTTCTGTCTCTCTGCTTCCCGCTGCCTGTGCTTCCTTTCAGCCAGGACCTCCGAGAAGGTTTTGCTGCGAACCGAGGAAGAGCTTCTGGATCCCGAAGCAGAATCATCCGCTGCAGAAGGGCCTTCTGTCTTCAGTCTGGTTGGCAATTCTCCACGTTGCCGACTGGCTCTCTCGAGAAGGATCTCTTCTAGGGTCTTCACGTGGATCTCACCCACTTTGGTCACTCTCTCTGCCGCCTCCGCCCGGTGGTGACCAGCTGACACACCTAATCGTTGCTTTAGAGACCTGGGAACGTGGACTTTCCTGGGTGTTTGGTCGGTTCCTGAAGAATCCACTCTCCTCCCCAGCCTCTGGGCGAGGCTGCGCTTTACCGGAGGCTCACCGGCACCAGCCACAGAAAACGTGCGTTTCCCCAGTCTCTCAGCGAGACTCAGTCTGGCCCCCGGCTCTGCTCCTGGATTGCTGGAGAGAGTTACTGCCCTCACCCCAGTCCATACATTCTCTTTGTCCGGACCTGGGACGGGCTGAGGCTGGCGTAAAAGACGGGAAATCCCCGAAGAACCTTCACCTTGCCTCTTGGACTTTTCCTTCATTTTCTTGGACTTAATTTCCTCCAGAGTTTTTATTCCCAAATTCAAGCATCCGCCTGGTTTTCCATCGGTACCCGGTTTCCGGGCAGAAGCCCCTCGTAATCCAGTATGAACTTCGGGAGTTGGTTGCAGGCTCGGTGTTTTGGTTTCATCAACTTCCTCGGAAAACTGATCATCATCATCATCATCATCATCATCATCAACAACATCAGCAGCATTGATCACCACTGGCGGATGTGTGGGGTGAGGGACATTTCCTGAACTTTCTGCTTCCCTCACACTTGGCAGGGGAGGGGAGGGATGGGAGCGGACAGACCGTTGGCTTTGGTGAACTGTGAGCTGGGAAGCCTTCGCTTCCTCCTCTGGTGACTCGGGCACAGCGGGCACAGCGGGCACCACGGTTTTGCTGGGAGGCAGGAAAAGGCCCTCCACATAACGCCCTCTGCTGTGATGAAAAGCGCAGTTCAGCTTTCGACATCCCCCCGGTTGATGTTCCCAATAACAAGGGATCTCGCTCCGTTTTTTATCGATCTCCGTGTGCCGAAACCCGCACGCCTGGCGGAAACAGCGCCCTTCCTGCCACAGCGTGCACACGGTCTCACTTCCTAGCGCGGCCGCACAGTGACGGAATGGACAGCGGTCGCCTTTGGCACAGGTAGAGTAGAAGAAAAAGTAGCAGTCTTCTCCTCGGTGAGGCATGCTGGCTGGGTCCTGAGATCAGCAATGGCTTCTGGAAAACAAGCCACCGCTTCCTCAAGGTGAGGGCCAGCTTCAAGTCCTCTCGAAATGGATGGACTCTTCCAAAAGACAACTCGGTCACAGAAATCGCCTTTAAAATGTCAGGATTAGCCGAGACCGGGTTGGCTCAGTGGATAGAGCGTCGTCGGTTTGCAGACTGAAAGGTCCCAGGTTTGATTCTGGTTGGGGGCATGTACCTTGCTTGCGGGCACATCTCCACTGTGGGGCGTGCTGATCGATGTCTCTCATCGATGTTTCTGACTTTCTATCTCTCTCCCTTCCGCCCTGTAAAAAAATCAATAAAATACATTTTTTTAAAAAAGAAAAGGAAAATAAAATATATTTTTTTAAAAAAAGAAAAGAAAAATATATTTTTTTAAAAAAGTAATGATTACCTTGGTTGCTCTCAACAGGAACATCTGTGTCTTCACTGAGTTCCAATCTATCACGCCTTTTACTCACACTGAATACGAGTCAATTTTCCAGGAGATTTTTGGGCAGGGAATAGCCCCAAATCGGAATCAGGTCGGTGGCTTTCGGTAGGTGGAAGGTGAGAAAACCTCCAAAGTGGTGAGACCCGGAGAGCAGAAACTTTACCGAATCGAGGACACTGTCCCGGAGTCCCGTTTGCCGCCACGTCTTTCTCCTTTCTCCGCCGTCCTCACAGCAGCACCACCAGCAGGAGTCTGAGACTGCCAGCGTCCAAGATGCATTTAACTTTTCCCTGCGAGGCGTGTCCTTGCCTGAAGCACACCCTGTCCATTGTTTCTGAGCACACGGATTAGCACGACTTTTAAATAAACCGAACACCCACCCTCAGGTGAGCACATAATCTTGTTAACTAGCCTGTAATATAATCCCGGCCTTGCCCTCTGCTACCTCCCTGTAATCCTCCTTACTTTTTCTTCTTAGTTTCAAATGCAAAATGGGCCAAGACCGGTTTGGCTCAGTGGATAGAGCGTCGGCCTGTGGACTGAAAGGTCCCGGGTTCGATTCCGGTCAAGGGCATGTATCCTGGTTGTGGGCACATCCCCAGTGGGGGGCATGCAGGAGGCGGCTGATCTATGTCTCTCTCTCATTGATGTTTCTAACTCTGTCCCTCTCCCTTCCTCTCTGTAAAAAATCAATAAAATATATATTTTAAAAAAAAAGAAGTAAAACAAATGCAAAATGGTTCCTGTGGGGAGCATTTGAGATCTTGTTTCCTGTCATAGGTGGTCAATTTCGGCTCCAATAAACTCTCATAGAAAGTATCCACAGGTTTGGATATTTCCTAAGAAATGGAGCAGGTCAGTAAGAGAAGGGAGAGATCGCAGGATGGCAGGGCATGCCTCAGACAAGACAGTGACATTTTGTGTTTGCGTCTGAGGTCAGGGTTCTTAATCACTCTTGTAGAGAGGGTTTATCTCTATCACTTAACCCCGGAGACCGGGGATTGGCAAGTTACAGCCTTTCCAGACAGATCTGCCTATCTGTCTGTCCCAAAAGCAAAGAATGGTTTTTACATTTTCAAATGGTTGAAAAAAACAGGAAGAACAATATGACCGTCTGAGATAGACCTGGGCCCAACACCTTAGACAGTACCACGCAAGAACAGCAAACAGGCAGTACTTCCTTCACAGTAATGGTACATTTTTTTAAAAATATATTTTTATTGATTTTTTTTTTTTTTTTACAGAGAGGAAGGGAGAGGGATAACTCCCCACTGGGTAGGTGCCCACAACCAAGGTACATGCCCTTGACCGGAAGCAAACCCGGGACCCTTGAGTCTGCAGGCCGATGCTTTATCCATTAAACCAAACCGGTTAGGACAATTGTACCGTTTTTAATCTGGGCCTGTGTGTGGGAAGGAATGATAGCAATTCCGCCATGCATTTAATTCATCCCTGCCAATGGACATATATTCATAATTTCTGCCATCGTTTCACTGCTCCTCCTCCTGGCCTGTGTGGCACAGTTGGTTGCTGGCTCAGTTCCTGGTCAGGGCACATGACCAGGTTGCTGGCTTGATCCCAGGTGGGGAGCGTACAGGAGGCAGCCAGTCGATATTTTGCTCTCACATCATCATTTCTCTCTCTCCCTCTCCCTTTCTATCTCTCTCTAAAAATCAATGAACTATTAAGAAAAAGAAAAAAAAAGGCAAAATAGGACCAATCCAGAGCACTTTCCTTGGAATATATATACACTAAGTGGGGAATGCATATTTGCTACCACAGACAAATACTTATATTTTTAGACAACTGAGGAGAAATTATCAACAGTTCAGAAAACAATGATAAGCACAAGGGAGACGATTGCAGATTGCGTCCTAAGTTATTATTGTTATTTTAAATATGGAACGCTTCACGAATTTGCGTGTCATCCTTGCGCAGGGGCCATGCTAACCTTCTCTGTATTGTTCCAATTTTAGTATATGTGCTGCCGAATCGAGCACTGTGTGGGCTAAATTTAAAGTAGGCTTCAGGATCTGGGGGCCGGGGGGAGGGAGGGGGCGCAGGAAGTGTACATTCCCAGGTCTATTTTATTAATTCAGGCACCTGGCTCAGCCAAATTGCCACGCTTGAAATTTAAAAATCTATAATTTTGCCCTTTCCAGCCTTTATGTGATCTATATATTGAGCCTCCTTTATTTTAGGGGTTTACTCTTCTTCTGGTCAGGGCACAGGATCAGATCCTCTCTGAGTTTGTGAGGGTAGAAATGCTCTCTATTTTAAGCCCAAATTGAACTCCAGAGCCCTCCTCCCTCCCTTCCTCAAATTTATAGCAGGCTCTCTTCTCCGAGCTCAGGATAGGGCAGTGAACGAGTCAGAAACTGGCTCCCCTGCACTTACATTCTAGGAGAGGGAGAGCCGAAACCGGTTTGCCACAGTGGATAAAGCGTCTGCCTGTGGACTGAAAGGTCCCAGGTTCGATTCCGGTCAAGGGCATGTACCTTGGTTTCGGGCACATCCCCAGTAGGGGGCGTGTAGGAGGCCGCTGACCTTTGTTTCTCTCTCATCAATGTGTCTAACTCTCTATCTCCCTTCCTCTCTGTAAGAAATAAAAAAAATATATATACAGTGGTACCTCGAGATACGAGTTTAATTCGTTCCGTAACCTTGAGGCGTGGGAAACTACGAGACGCTCGAGTCGAGGTAAACTGGTGGGTCGTGTGCAGCCGGCCGATCAGCGCGATGACTCCCATCTCAAATGTTGCTCGTATTTCAAAGCAAAAATCGCTCGCTCGACGGCTCGTATCTCAAAGATCTCGTATGTTAGGGCACTCGTATCTCGAGGTACCACTGTATATGATAGTTTAGAAGAGGGAGAAAGCTTGGGTCCTGGTCTGCCCACATCTGCATAACCACCACGTGTAGGGAGATCAGCCTCCTACTTATTTATGATAACGCAAGAGGAGGTGCAATTTAAGAGGCCTCCCTACTAGACGTAAGGCCTGCTGCTGGGACGCTGCCGAGCTCGGCTTTCCGTGAGCTGGATAACGAACTGCAAGAAAAGCGACAGCATCCCCTCTGCCAAGCGCCCCGACGGCTATCTTTTGCAGCACATCACAGAGAAGTTTCCATTACTCAGAAGGTTTTCCTGGTGCCGAGGAGTCGGGTGTCCAGGAAAGCTAAACGAGGAGGCTGGAGGGGTGAGGGGGCTCAACAGGAAACTCATTGTGACCCGCTTTGCTAGAAAGATGAGGTCACTTTAAAGCGAGGCCACCTTGGGATCTAGGTAAAGGCATTCGCTTACTGGAATACCAAAAAGGCCTTGGCTTCTGGACGGAAGATCTGCCGTCTCAAATGCCCGTTCTCATCGAGGCCTTCCCCCTGGAGAGCTGCCCGCTTCTCTCCTCACCTGACTCTCCTACTGCTCATCACAGTGGCTTTGGTGAAAATATTAGTTTAATAGTTTAACGGTATGGGTATGGCGCTGTATACTTGCAACTTTGTTAAGAATGACATCTTGTGCTATGTCTTTTTTTTTTTTACCACAAGAAAAACCATAATTAACAAAATAGTAAAAATAGTTTACTGTTCCAGAATGACTAATTCAGAATATTAAATTAGGGTGTTAGCAATATCCAATAAATGCACCAGGGGAATAGGTAAAAGTGGATGGATACCAGCGAGCTTGATGCTTGTAGTAGATACTGAAATTATGTTTTAAAAGAGATTGCTATAGCCCTGACCAGTTTGGCTCAGTGGATAGAGCGTTGGCCTGCGGACTGAAGGGTCCCAGGTTTGATACCAGTCAAGGGCATGTGCCTTGGTTGCGGGCACATGCAGGAGGCAGCTAATTGAGGAATTTTTGAATTGGCCCTAGCCAGTGTGGCTCAGTGGATAGAGTGTCGACTGGTGGACGGAAGGGTCCTGGGTTCAATACTGGTCAAGGGCATGTACTTCCATTGCAGACTCTTCCCGGCCCAGGCCCTCGTCTTGGGCTCATGCAGGAGGCAACCGATCAATGTGCTTCTCTCACAATGATATTTCTGTCTTCCTTCTCTCTAAAAATCAATGGAAAAATATCACCCGGTCAGTATTAAAAAAGAATTTTTAAATTGAACATCAGAGAGAAAAACTCAATGTCTCTATAGAAGCAGGCAGACTTGCAGATTTGGGAGCTGCTGGCTTTTTTTTTAATTTTTATTTTTTTAAGAGAAAGAAAGAGATAGAAGAGAGAATTGATTTGTTGTTCTGCTTATTTATGTGTTCATTAGTTGCTTCTCGTATGTGATCGAAGCTCAATCCTCTCTCCCAAAGTATTCTCTATTAAGAGAAAATTAATGATATTGTGATCTGAAAAGTGCAGCACATTCATAGGAGAAACTATAATCAGAAGAGAGATCAAGCTGTATTATTAACAATAAAAATTGGCACTTACTACACCTCCCTTGATTATACCACATCAACTATCGGATTATAGTTAAAATTTTTGTGAGTTGTTAAATTGCTCCCCTTGTTCAGTAAAAGGTGCAAATTCATTTATTCAACCAAAAAGGAACTAAGTATCTTACAGGTTACATACAATTACATATACTATTTATACTCCTCTTCATGTTAAAGATTCTTATCTGTTGCTTGATTTGACACCCAATTTTCATATCGGTTTAATAAAAAATAATATATTTGTAAAAATCAAATATAATGTAAAACAGCCATTCAGCCTTACCCCTTAAAACACCCACACATACAGCCCTGACCAGTTTGGCTCAGAGGATAGAGTGTCGGCTGGCCTGTGGACTCAAGGGTCCCAGGTTTGATTCCCGTCAAAGGCATGCACCTTGGTTGCGGGCACATCCTCAGAAGGGAGTGTGCAGGAGGAAGCTGATTTATGTCTCTCTCTCATCGATGTTTCTAACTCTCTATCCCTCTCCCTTTCTCTTTGTAAAAAAATGAATAAAATATATTTAAAATACACACACACACACATACACACATACACACACACACACACACACACCACACATTTCAAAGTGAAATTAAGCACTATTCATTAGCTTTATAGGGGAAAGTAACCAATACATATGAGCCAGCTAGGAAACTGCTGGGATATTTAAGAAAGAAAAAAAAAACCCCCCACAAAAAAACAAAAACAAAAACTTGAGCTCTGGCTGATTTAGTTCAGTGGTTAGAGAATCAGCCTATGGACACATCAAGGTTTGATTTCCCCATCAAGTGTACATACCCAGGTTACAAGTTCCCTCGCCCTGGTGGGGGTGCATGCAGGAGGCAACCAATCAATGTGAGACACATCGATGTGTCTGTCTCTTCCTCCCCTTCCTTTCTTTCACTCTAGAAATCACTGGAAATAATATCCTCTGGTGAGGATTAAACACACACATACACCAAAAAAAAAAACAAAAACAAAACCAAAATAAAAAACAAACCTGAGCTATTCTTTGTATGTCAGAAATAGAATAGGAAGATATAATGATCAAGCCCATAATTTTCTCATTGTCTTTCCAACATATTATCTTCATTACCTTAAGGCTCAAGAACTTGAAAGGGCCCTAAACTGGTTTGGCTCAGTGGATAGAGCGTCGGCCTGAGGATTCAAGGGTCCCGGGTTTGATTCTGGTCAGGGGCACGCACGTACCTTGGTTGCGTGCACATCCCCAGTGGGAGGTGTTCAGGAGGCAGCTGATCCATGTTTCTCTCTCATCGATGTTTCTCTCTCTCCCTCTCCCTTCCTCCCTGTAAAAAATCAATAAAATTATTTAAAAAAGAAAGAACTAGAAAGAATAGGGAGACAATACTTATAAATGTATTCCAAGGACTGCTTTCCCTGATTTTTATACCTTTCTGCTTCTGTTCATGGTATTTATTTCACAAGCGCCCCGTGGAATATCAGGTCCTGTCAGAATCAGCAAGAACCGGATCTCGGTTTATAAAGAAGGTACATTTATTTTCAATTTCAAAAGGAAAGCACAGAGAAGGAGGAACAGTAGTGAGGGATCACAATATTAAAACTTCGGAGGTTTTAAAAGTCAGCTTGCTGATAATAAACTCCTAGGCAGTGTCCCCCTTCTGTCTCAATGGTATTGAACTTGGGATCTGAACACCAATATTTATCCAGGTGTTCAGATTCCAGGTCCTTAATGAAAAAGAAAAAAATGGTTTTATCTGCTGGCCAACTTTTGTTGTTAATTCTCATCCGAGAATATTTTTTCCATTGATTTTTAGAGAAAGAGGGAGGAACGAAACACCAATGTGAGGGGTACATTGGTTGGTTGCCTCTCCCACATGCATCTTGACAGAGTTGGGGATTGGACCTGCCACCAAGGTATGCACCCTTGACCAGAGGAGTCAAACCCATGACCCTCTGGTGCACAGGCTGATGCTCTAACCACTGTACCATCCGGCCAACCTTTTTGTAATGGTGTATGATTATTACAAATTAGGAAGACTTTGCTACTTACACCTCTGAATTCCTCAGTGATACTGATGTCCATAGTGGAAAACAAAAATCAGAAACTGCCCTGGCCAGCTGGCTCAGTTGGTTGGAGTGTCATCCTGTACACCAAGATTGCAGGTCTGATTCCCGGTCAGGGCACACACCTAGGTTACCAGTTTGATCACTGGTAGGGGGTCACAAACAGGAGGCAACTGATCCATGTTTCCCTCTCCCTTCCTCTCTCTAAAAATCAATTAAAACATATCCTCAGGTGAGGATTAAAAACAAAACAATCAGAAACCTTCAACATAATATTCAACAAAATCTCATTAAACATGTGGCTTGGCTCAGTGGATGGAGCGTCGGCCTGCTGACTGAAGGGTCCCAGTCAAATTTTGGTCAAGGGCACATGCCTGAGTTGCAGGTTCAATCCCCGGGGGAGGGGGGGGCCGTGCAGGAAAACAGCCAATCAATGATTCTCATCATTGATGTTTCTGTTTCTCTCTCTCTCCCTGAAATCAGTAAGAATATATTTTAAAAAAGGGACGAGACTATAAAGATGACTCAATGAGCCGAAACTGGTTTGGCTCAGTAGGTAAAGCATCGGCCTGCAGACTGAAAGGTCCCAGGTTCAATTCTGGTCACATCCCCAGTAGGGGCGTGCAGGAGGCAGCTGATCAATGTGTCTCTCTCATTGATGTTTCTAACTCTCTATCCCTCTCCTTTCCTCTCTGCAAAAGATCAATAAAATATATATTTTTTAAAAAGAGAAAGATGACTCAATGAAAATTTAAAATAATATCCATGGAGCAAGGGCAGAAGTGGGTTGGAGGACATATATAACATTATCAACAGTAAAGATGAAAAAAACAACCATGTAACTTCCATTTCAGGATATAAAGAGTATTTTTAAATGAGACATAACATCTAGAAGACCAAGAATGACAGGAGTTGACCACATAAAAATAAGTTTAAAAAAATCCTCACCTGAGGATATTTTTATTGATTTTGAGAGAAACATCGATGGGTTGATTCTGTATGTGCCAATTGGGTCTCTTTCTAAGCTCCAACTCCCCTCCCACCCTGTGGGAACACAGCGAAGGCCACCTGCAGGCAGTCGATCAGACCTTGGGAACCTGGCCAGTTCCTTGGTGAAGGGAGAACCTGCTTCTGAATGTGAGCCCCAATGATAACCCACCACAGAGCAACAGCTTGCATTGTGACCTCATAAAGCCACCCTGCGCGCTGTTTGCCTTTTCGGTACTCTATGTAACCCTGTACTTCAAATCTTTGGGTGGTATCTTTTTTTAAAAAATATATATATATTTTATTGATTTTTTACAGAGAGGAAAGGAGAAAGTCAGAAACATCGATTCGAGAGATACATCGATCAGCCACCTCCTGCACACCCCACAGTGGAGATGTGTCCGCAAGCAAGGTACATGCCCCCGACCAGAATCGAACCCGAGACCTTTCAGTCCGCAAGCCAACGCTCTATCCACTGAACCAAACTTGTCTCGGCTGGGAGGTATCTTTAATAAAAGAATTAATACGCTAATCAGACCAGACATCCTTCTGGATGAAGCTGGGGCTGTGAGATTGGAGCCCCTTGCACGAATTTTGTGCACCAGGCCTCTGTATTAAAATAGCAGCACCCAGCTGCCCCGTGCACACCTGTCCTGATAAAACCATGTCTCTCGCAGCCAGTTCTCTGGGTTACTTCTTTGGAACCCACAATTTGGGGCAACCCTCTTTCTGAAGCACACCGGCCCCCTCCTTTTCCTAAGTTCCAACACTTTTTTGGCCTTGGTAACTTGTTTCCTGAGCCCAGGCAGCCCAGTTGGCTCACTCCTACTTCAGGAACTTCCTACACATGTTTGTAAAAAATAAAACCTTTAGATTGCTAAACATGACCTTGTTCTAAGTGCCTCACGTGTACGCATTTCAGTTTTATAAAAACCCACAACTTATTTCATAGAGGAAGAACTGAGGCATTGAGAGGTGAAGATGAGGCTACACGGCTGGTTTTGAAGATGGAAAGGGCCAGAAACCAACCAATGTAGACGGCCTCTAGACACAAAAACAAGGAGAGACTTTGCCATTTAGTCTCCTTGGAAGGAACCAGCCCTGTTACCTTGACTGTAGTCCAGTGAGATAGATTTTGGACTTCTGACTTCTAGATTGTTAAGGTCTAAGTTTATGTTGTTTTAAGCAAGTTAAGTTTGTGGCAAATTTTTTACAGCACCAGTAAGACTACAACATAAAGGATATTTTTTTCTTTTTAAAATTGAGGTCCTTGGATTACGTCCCACCTACATAAGCACCTACGTCACTCACATGGAGCACATATACAACAGTAATGAAACAGTAAAAAAAATCTAAGATAACAATTCCTGACCTTTACTTGTGGTAAATAATAAAAAACAAAGCACACATGTACACACGTCAAGTCCAATGTAACTTGAGGACCGCCTGCATAGGTGCTCTCCCTCCCCAGAGCACACCCTCGGCTTCCTCCCTCAGTTGAGTGGCCATTCCTTCCTCTCTCCCGAACTCTAAGGGCCTTCCCTTCCTTTGCCTCTGTAACTTGTTCCTAAGCCCACTTCTTTAACAAATTGATTCTTCTACATCTGTGATTTTATAAATGTTCTTATAAAAAACTGAGATGTAATTGACATTGTTAGTTTCAGCTATATAACATAGTAGTCCAATGTTTGTACATGTTGCAAAATGACTTCATTCTCTGTGGATTTTGGACATGAGTAAACATAGATCTAATACAACCAGCTCAATCCTATCGGAAGATTTGTTTTTCAGATGGAATTTTAACAAACTATATATTATTAAAATTTCACACACAATTTTCATCTTCCCACACAAAAAACACCACATAACATTTTTGTGGAACCACACGTCTGTGGGTATTTCTACCTTCAGGATAAAGGCAATCAGATTAAGAAAAAGTCTAATCACAAAGGAATATAAAACTATTTATTAACCACTGTTTACCAGTATTTACAATAAAGTAAACAATATACAGTTGGTTGGGTAACATTCTGTTTACTACAAAGCTATGGTTTTCCTGGCTTTTGTTGAACCAGTACGAATACTGAGACTGAGCCTACATGTAAAGATTGAGATGGAGTAAAGAGAAAACATGCAGACGAAGAGTTTAGGTTACAAAAAGTTTGTTCACCCATTTATTCCAGCAGGTCCTCAATTGTCAAGGTCTCCCAACAATCTGATTATTATCCATGAGTAAAGTCTTACACTTTTCACGACCCTAACTTTTAGCAATATAGCACAGGATTTCAACTTCTTGTAAAGGAACACGTTACGAGGTAAAACTTTTAAATAAGTGTTGCTTATCTAATTAAAATACATCAGGGTTTGCCTAAGTTTCCTCATTTGGGTGAGGTGGTTTACTGGTCGGGATAAAATTTTCCTTTCAGGGGTTTTGCAAATAAACTTGCATTTATGATTGTAGATATGGATTCTGATATGTCTACTTTAAATTGTCCAATTTAAACTACTTATATTATATATATAACTTCCCAATTAATTAAAAATTATCTAATTTCAAAGGTTAAAAGCTTCAGGAAAAATTTCAGTTTAACTTCAAATGATTTTTTTCTTAGCTTGCTGAAAATGATGGCAGCTCAGAAACCTGAGCTTATTTATGGTTGTGAAATGGTTTTGTTTTGGTAAAAAAAAAAGGAAGAAAAAAAGAAAACCATTTACATATGTATACACACCTACCCGCCCTCCCTCCCCCAAATAAACAAAACCCCCACAATGATCCTTAGGCACATACAAATTCTGACTGAGTAATGACTATGCAGATTTCCCCCAACATGTAAAGAAACTTCTCTAATGCAGAGGAAAAAAATACAACAACATGGTATCAAATGTTCTTTTCTGATAAAGGAAGCAACTACAGAAAGCTTTGTTCAAAGTAACCAGTGCTATAGATGCAACCCCCCAAACAACTCCCCAGCACTACTTCAAAACAAACATATCAAACTTGATTTTCATTATAATGTAGTTCTTTCTTCACACTAATAAATCAAAAAAAATCCAAGACCCAGATTTTATATATATGTATAAATATATATAAAAAGCAATGCAAACAATTATTGGGCTTCGTCTTCTGGACAAGAATGCCAAGTTAGTCTTTCTTCATAGAAAGCAATTACAATTTGAGGACACTTCATATTTGCCTCTTTTGCCAGCACCAAATCTGCTTCGTCGGAATCTTTCCTGTTGTGAGAAGAAAAAAAAAATTCAGTTAAAAATCTAAACCCCTTTTTGTCAAATGAGAACGGCTCAAGACTGCATAATTTAATCAGATTATTTAACAATTCAAGAGGGTTATGAGGTACTCGTGCTAGGGTTCCAATAAAATTTCATTTTATAAAAGAGGCCAGTTTGCTAATATTTGCTTTGAAATGTCATTAGTAAAAGTAAGTAGAATCATCCCTTCAGCAGATAATTATTATCTAATGATGGAAACTATAAAATCCTTTCTACACAAAGCCTCATAGACGGGGGGGAAAAAAAAAAAAAGCAGCCCATTGTCCTAGCTGGATAGCATGGTTCCAATATGTTAAGGCTGTAGGTTCGATCCCCTGTCAGGGCACCTATTAAGAATCAACCAATGAACGCATAAATAAGTGGAACAACAAATCAATGTCTCTCTCTCCCCCCACTCCTCATTATCTGTCCAAAAATAAAAAATAAAAATAAAGCCCATCTATTTGTACTTAGAATGTAACAGTAATCACCCACACACTTACCATTTCATAAGAAACATTAACTCTCCACTGCTGTCTGTGGCACCAATTATTCGTTCAGGATCAAGACCTCTGGCAAAGCCTCTTGGTTTATCAGCCTGTTTAAGAAGTTAAATGATTATTTGTATACGTTTCCACACAGCAAATTAATAATATTAACTTCCAATTTGTGACATATAACATTTAAATAAAAACCTTTCAATAGTGAAACAGAAATGACCAGAACACACGCATTTAATTCAAAACACACCATAATTTCTATTAACTTTAAAAGCAGGAAAAAAAATCTGGATGTCTGTCTAAAAGTATTCTGAATCATAAATTAAAACAGACAAACTAATACCTTTATTTCTGGCAATTTTAATAATTATAAATCCTTAAAGTTAACATTTCAAATCACTTCCAGGAATTAGCCTAAATTACCTATATTTATGAAGCACATACAAAATATAATCATCAAAATAGTAAAACCCATAAAACTCAAGATTAATCAGTATTGTAATCAATCAGTCTGAATAGTAAGGAATCTTATAAAATACTTCCTATAAACTAGTGATTCTCAAAGTGTCCTCTGAGTGTTCTGGGGAATCCCTGAGACCTTTGTGGTGTCCATTTATCCATAAGGTCCCCTCTCTCTTTTTGTACTTGTAACTTCATATTTTCTTCACATGCCTCTACCAATCATAACACAGCAAATCAAATATAGAACTGTCTATTAAGCCACACATTAAGACAATTTGCAAAAAATGTAAAATGACATGCTTCACATTTAAAGTTACTTTTCATGAATAGTTACGAACATGCAATAGATTTTGTCATTCTTAAATAAATATATAAATACTTTGGAAATTTCTATTTGAATTCCTACTATAGTCATTTATAGGTATGACCCATATATACAAAAGTTCTTTGGGATCCTCAATAATTTTCTGGAGACCAAAGTTTAAAAGCTGCTTAGATCAATCAATCTTTTCACCCTACCTAGACTTTCACATCAATATCCCAGACTCTGAAGTCAGATGCCTAGGTTACTCAGAATAATGGTTCTAATCTCTACCAGCTGTGTTGCTCTGGGCACGTTAACCTCTTTGTGGTTTAAGACTACCCCCCCAAAAGAAATAATTATATCAGCCATCTCACACACTTTTCATGTATGACATGCAAATTAAGTTATCTAAAAGATTGCTTGGCTAAATGTAAGGGCTAAATGCATGAAAATTTACTATTGTAATTAAACAGTGCTTCTGTAGAGCACGTGATTAACTTTTAAATTACATACAGTAGTCCCCATTTATTCACTCATGAAAATATGTTCAAGACCCAGTGGATAGTACTAAACCCTACACACATTTTCCCCTATATGTACTTAACTACAGTAAAGTTTTAATTTATAAATTAGGCATAGTAAGAGATTAACTAGTAAAATAAAACAATTAAAACATTGTAAAAGTTATATAAATGTAGTCTCTCAAAATATCTTATTGTACTGTGCTCACCCTTCTACTGATGTGAGATGGTAAAATGCCTACATGATGAGATGAATGCGGTAGGCATTATGATGTAGCATGAAGCTAGTAATGAAGGACCTTCTGATAATATGTCAG
This sequence comes from Lasiurus cinereus, assembly GCA_011751065.1. Taxonomy (NCBI): domain Eukaryota; kingdom Metazoa; phylum Chordata; class Mammalia; order Chiroptera; family Vespertilionidae; genus Lasiurus; species Lasiurus cinereus. The sequence continues at coordinate 2,317,929 of JAAGEH010000307.1, forward strand.
AAGGAGGATCATCTGGCTCCAGGTGATCCTGGATCATTGAGCCATGAGATGTTTATGGTTGGATGTCAGGAGCAGAAAATGTTGGTTGGGGAAATTTAGTATTTTTGGAACTCAGTTGACCACAGGTAACTGAAACGTTGGATATAAGGGGACTAATATATATTGATTCGTAACATTAGTTACTTTTTTGTTTTGACCGCTAAAGTATCCAAACCAAATCTATAGCCAACCTCTTTTTATCCTCTGTAAAATGGGGACATCTATAATCTTAATAGAGATGTCTCGAACACTTAATGGATTATCTGTAAAGTATATGGCATCTAGTTCAAATGATCAAATTTAAAATATAAAGATCTTAAGAAATCTGTATTATATGTTTAGTCCCCAAGCCTAAATACCAATTAAGAACAAAGACCCTTTCCCAAATTACCATGCCCAGAACAAAGGGCAAATATAATTTGTTTTGAAGCTGAAAGTAAGCAGTTTGGTTTGCCTAAAGCCAGACACCAGTTAGGAAAGATTTATTTGAGCATGTAGTGAATACTAAACAAACTGCCTCAATTCACGCCAATAAAACAGTGTTATTATCAAAGATTATGTCAAAATCAAAGTATCATTGGCATTACTTTGATAATGGAAAGATCACACACCGAAGTACTTTCTTGTGGTCAAAGCTGTTAAGTGGTCAACAATCAGGATAAGCTACGTGAATTGTTTTCAAGTCTTGGATCACATATCCACGAATCTACCCAAAATAACACTAGCACAATTTAAAGTAAGCCTTTTAAAAAGGTGTTTAAATGATATTTTAAAAGCATTAAAGTCTTAAAAGTATTTTAAACATCAAGCCATCAATCTTTTACAAAAAGCCAGTTTGGTGGGCAGTATTTTATACTTACAGCATCTCGTTTCTTCTTTGATTTGCTATCATCAGATTCACTGTCAGATAAAGACTTTCTTTTTGTACCATCTTTTTCTTTACCAGCTTTTTGAGAATTAAGAAATGCTTCAATTAACTCTGGACAATCTAAATTTTCTTCAGGTTCCCAAGTATTGTCAGCACTGCATTCAGTTAAAAAAAAGTTCATTCGATTAAACATGGTTTATCACCGTCATTCAGATTCACTTAATATATATCTGAAAAGTCCTCTATGCTAACCACTTGTTCCCTATCCCTCACATTCTTTTAACACAGTATGATCATACTTCCCTTATGTCTTCTTTCACAGTCCCTACCCAAGGGGGCAATCTGATGTATTACCTTCAGGTTAACAAAACCCGATTCTATCAGAATAACTGGAACTAGTATTTTTCCAAGTTATGTTAACAACCCATTTAAAAATGTGAATTCCTAATTCCCATTGTAAATTCCTTTAATAGATTAATCAGAAGATACGTAGAGTTAGGGCCTCCGATACTATGGTTTAAAATAATTCTGAGGCATTCTCAAACATGAGATAGTGCCTCTTAATTTCTGTTGAGTGCTCAACTTGGGAAATGATATAAAGGAGGGATTAGCAACAGAAAGCAAGTTAAATCCAGCCTTCTGTTTTTTTACATTTTTAATTGGTTGGAAAAATATTTCAAAATGAAAATTAAAAAATTCAGGGCCCATAAACAAGGGCTGGAAAGAAAACAAGTATCAATTACCAAATGTGAAAGTACGATCATCCTTCAACAGTGATAGGCGTGCAAACTTTGTGTGCTCTGATCCAAAAAAGCCTTTACACAAATAAAACGAAACTAATCATTTTAGAGGTGCTGGGCAAGGTGCTATTAACCTCTGGTTTCAACTTGGTTTGTTGATTCAGACTTCAAAATTGGCAAACCTAAATTAGAGGGTGAAGGAGGACAAAAGAGCTGGAGCGGAGCCTCCATCCTGCCGTGTTCTTTTCATTACAGCCTTCTATGTTACCTAACACATGGTACCACACATAGTAGGTTCTCAATCGCACTAGTAGCCTTCAGTTTGGGGAGAAAGGAAAGAGTTAGTTTCTTGATATTTAATGGGTAGGACAAAGAACTCAACTAAGGGTACTGAGAAGATAAGAAATAGGGAAACCTGAACCTTCCATTCAATTCATACTCCCCAACTGCTAAGGAGATTGCTTTAAAATGAGAATGGTGGAGACAGATTTCAGGTTAGTTGAAGCCTAATAATCTGATTATGATACTCTTCTCCAGCATGCTCAGAAAAATTTCTGTAGATTTCTAACTATCCATTATTAATAGTTGTACATGGAGCCTCACTGTTTTTGTGGTGTAAGAAGAGAATCCAAGCACATTTGCACATGATAAACATGGAGAATGTAATTTCTGCATGCAAGTTATTCACAAGACAGTAAACACAAGCAGTTATGAGAGCCACTAGTATCAAGGATCATGGGGAACCAGAGAGCTTAAAAAAAAAAAAATGCCCAGACTCTACTTACAGAGATTTAGAATACAGAAGAATCAGATCATAACAAGCACTTCTGTTTAATGCCCTCTGGTCTACACTATAGAACCTCCATGTTAGTGCCCTCCTCATGTAAGGAAGTATGTAATGTAGATTAGGTATTCTAAGTAATTAGTACAAAGCTACATTGAATTGCATTACATAGCTCTGGCCCATGTTGCCCAATGGTTGGGTACCGTTCAGAGGACTAAAAGGTTGCGGGAATGGAGTATGGAGCGTGCTGGAGGCAGCTGATCAAGGGCCTGCTCTCATAGTGCTGTTTCTCCCTCCCTCCCCTTTCCTCTCTAAAAAGTCCATTAAAAAAATACAACACAAAGAAACATTACACAGCACTACGGTAATTCTCTAAATTTGACGCTCCAAGGTAAATCAACTAGTCTCAAATTTGCTTGGCTAACCTGTAGGCTAAGAACTTTGTTCCTTTAAACAACTCTTAACAAGATACCCTGAATTGAAGGAATTCTAGAAATGTAAAGAAACCCATGGGAAAACTGATAAAAAAATCTCAGGTTAAAAACAAGTTTTAAATGCTGCTTAAGTGCACTTAAACATAAAAGGGATTCACTCACTCGGTGAATCCTTTCCACTTCAGGAAATACTCCACCTTCCCATTCACTACACGTCGGTCCAATACTTTTTCCACTACAAATTCTTCAGGCTCTGCCTCTTCAACTTTTTTACTCTTTCCATTCTGTTTCTTTCCCATTTTTTGCTAAAACAAAAACAAATAAACAAAAAAAGAATTATAAAATATCTTGTTTTGGGGGTACATTTTAAAGGCTAAATTAATTGCTTATATTATTGCTGAATTTGACACCTAAATTTTTAGTTCTGTATCCTAGGGTGGACACTTCCTGTGGATAGAGGTAGGGAGCCAACAGATACTAATACAATAAAGAAATATGTAATTAAGTTGATTTAGCTTAAACCTATTACTCACCACCTTTCAATTAAACAATACAATAAAAAACACTATGTGGAAAAGACTGTTATTTTTTCCTGGTCTATTTCTATGTCATCTACAAGACTGTTTACTAGTTTTCACTCAGCTTAACAACACAGCCACAACTAGATGGTATTAGGAGATTAGACAGAGGAGAGATGAGAAGCAGTGACAGATCTTAAGTGAAACGCAGGTCAGTGAAATCATAGCCCCCACACTCTAAAACCCCCTTTGTCAATTCAAACACCAATGTTAAAAGGCTCAGCAATATAGAAAAAAGGTTAATCGCAATAATGAAAACACGGTTCAGAATCCTAGTATCAGTCCCAGGATCAACTAAGGAGACCATGACTAGATTAAAAAGAACAAGATTATTTTTTCATAATCTCTATTGGTAATATGTATTACTGAACAACTGGAACAAAGCTATAAATGCTGCCATTTCAAGATGTCAAAATGCTGGATCAGTTTAATTGTGGGGAAAAAAAAACTTCTTTGTTACTCATAAGTCTAAACTGGGCCATGGCACCATACACCAAAAGGTTTCAGGTTCAATATGGGGCTGGAGCAAGTATAGGAGGTAACCAATCAATGTTTCTCTTTAAAATCAATAAAAACATTATCCCTGTGTAAGGATTAAAGAAAAAGTCTAAATTAGTAGCCAATAAAATTCACTTTTAGCTTAGTTTTTTTTTTTCAATCCTATTAATACTATTTAAGAGAAGCTGGAAAGCAAGCCCAAATCACTGTTTTCTAATAATTCAAACAGATTTGTTATGGGAAGACTGAAAAATGAGTAAACTTTTAAAACCCCACATAACTAGCCCAGCTGGTGTGGCTCAGTGGTTGAGTGTGGACCTATGAACTAGGAGGTCATGGCTCCATTCTCAGTCAGGGCACATGGCCAGGTTTCGGGCACGATTCCCCAGTGCAAGAGGCAGCAATGTTTCTACCTCTCTATCATTGATGTTTCTTCCTCTCTTCCTGCCTTTCTTCCTCTCTGAAATCAATAAAAGTATATTAAGAAAATAAAAAAGCAGGCGAAACCGGTTTCGCTCAGTGGATAGAGTGTCGGCCTTCGGACTGAAAGATCCCAGGTTCGATTCCGGTCAGGGGCACATATCTTGGTTGCGGGCACATCCCCAGGAGGGGGTGTGTAGGAGACAGCTGATCGATGTTCTCTCTCTCCCTCTCTGTGAAAAATCAATAAATATATATATTTTTAAAAATGCAAAAAAAGACAACAGAATACCTTAGATTGCAAAAGAACATTTAAATTATATAGTTATTTAGAGGCACACATACACATTACTTGGGCACTGCACCCAATCGGATAATTTTCTGCTTCTGTGCAGTACAAGGTAGGTAAGCATGGTAGTGGGACGAATGAAGAAAAATTGGGTGCGAACGTAAGATTAGACATTAATCCTAAATGACAAACAAAAATAGGTCCATGAGGATAAGAGATGGACAGAACAAAGATGACAAAAATAAACACAGAAAATGAAAAGGATAAACCCTCAGACTAGATAAAATCACTTAATAAAGATAAAAAATTGTGTACAAAACCAATTCAATCCTATATAATAAAAGGCTAATATGCAATCTACTGATCGATCACCAGGGGGGCAGACGCTTAATGCAAGAGCTGCCCGAGTGGTCAGCACGCTCCCACAGGGGGAGCACTGCTCAGCCAGTAGCCTGGCTCCCCGCTGGCAGTGTGTGTGGGGGGAATACCCGACTGCTGGCTTAGCTGGGAGGGAGTCTAAGTCATCAGCTGGACATCCCGAGGGCTCCCAGACTGGAGAGGCCAGAGGCTGGGCTGAGGGACCTCCCCTCCGCCATCCCTGCAACAATGAAGTACACCAGGCCTCCAGTTTTAATAAAAGCATCTACTTGCTTTCTGTTTCTGTATATTCATCCTCCAAGAACCAAGCAATAGTTAGCTCCTTTCCCCTCCAATATTTGGACACAGGTGACCATAAAGCCAATTCAATCACATACACTTTAGTTTACTGATTATGGAATTTGAAAGTCAACCCTGAAGGGGCACAGAAGATGCTCTGTGCTTTTTCCACTGATGGCTTTGATGAGAATCATTTGCACCATAGGCTCACCAGACAGGTTTTATATTTCATACTTGCCAGGATATTTAATTTACATGTGCACTCTAACGATGACACAAATTATAAAACACCAACTTGCCCTTCAGTGTAAAATTCAAGGGGAAAATGTACAAACCGAAACCAAATGTTTTGCTTTATTTAGATGTCAATACCTTTGTATACTTAGAATTATTAATGCAATGTGTCAGAATTAAATACTGTGGAAATCATAACTTTGAATTTCATGATTCTCAAGTGAATATCCCAGCGTTTTTTTTAAATTTATAACTTGACTGAACATACAAGATCTTGACACATTTTTAGAAATTTTAATGAGGCCTAAGAATAAACTGGGTTTAAGAAACTGGAGAGAAAAGTTATCTGCTCATACGCTCCATTCTTCTCTCCTTACTGGATAGATGTGCAGTTTGGTTCATTTAGTATATTAAAAAAAATGGGCAATGGTTCAAATTTAAGGTCCTTCTGTATTATAGAATAAGTCTGAGATATGACCAGGTACCCAAAGTATTTGAAAGAATCAATGAGTTTTGTCCCAGTCTAACTCTTTTTTAATCTGGGCAATATTACAAATACTTTTTTCTCTAGAATTCAGTATACAGTGAGTTAGGTAATATGCCCATCAACAAAGGCTTTCCTGCTTTGTCCATAGTTATATAGTCTCCCATATTACATACATCTGTGCATTTTTATTTCAAGATAAAAGCTACTGGTTGCCGAAACCGGTGGGCCTGAGGACTGAAAGGTCCCAGGTTTGATTTCCCTCGAGGGCATGTGCCCTGGTTGCGGGCACATCCCCAGTAGGGGGTGTCCAGGAGGCAGCTGGTGGATGTCTCTCTATCCCTCTCTCTTCCTCTCTGTAAAAAAAAAAATCAGTAAAATATATTTTTAAAAAAATCTACTCGTTAACATTCATACTATGCTATACTCAAGTTTAGGCTCCCTTAACTTAATCAAAATTATTAGGCCAAATCAATAATCATCTCCATGTCATGAGTTTGTTTTTGCAGCTAAATCTTCCCAGAACACTGGGGGGAGAGGGCACTGGGGAATGTAAGTGGATGTGAATTTCTCAGTCACTGAAATGCAAAGTTATCATTTTCAGAGGAAAAACTCGAGTTAGACCCTTACGTAGTTTAGGTTTCCATTAACTTACCAATGTAGTTTTATTGGAGGCCATTTTTTTTTATTGCAGACTCCAAGAGCTATTACTAGAAAAACGCATGACAGTTAAAAAGAAGTTTGGATGACACAGAAAAGTAGCTAAACACGAGTGTCTTTGGGATTCCAACTGCCCCTCCCCACGTTGACAGGTCGGTCCACCGAGCCGAGCCGCCGCGAGCGGTATCGGTAACGGACCCTGCGAGCCTTCCCGTCTTCCGACCTCATGGGTGCGGAGGCCTTAGGGGACACACCGGCACTAGGACGGCTTCACGGGGCAAAACACTGCTGCAGACATTTTTTTTTTTATTTCCCAGCGCACATCTCCTTTACATCACACTCGGCATTTATTTGAAAACGGCCAAACCGTCTGGTTCAAACCAGACCCCGTCACCCGACCGAAAGGATCAGGCGCCGTGGATTTCCCCGCTGGGCCTCCTAACAGCGGTTCCCGGCGTCGCCCAGGGAGCCCTAACTCGGTTTCTCCCGGGAAACCGCCCCTCTTTCCAGTCCCTCCTTTAAAAAAAAAAAACACCAAAGGAAAAGCACACCAAGATGCTGCAGGACCCGCTGGCACCGCGCAAAGACAGCCCCCTCCTAGGCACCTCCGGCCGCCCCCGGGACCCCGACCCCGGCCCCGGCCGCCCCGCCCCCACCCCACTCGGGAGCTCGGGCCGCGTGGCCGGCGGCGCCGCGGGGAGAAACAAAGGCCGCGGCGCGGGGGCTCAAGGGCACTGCGCCACGGGGCCCGCCCGCCTCCGCCCGCCCGCGGCGGCCACGTAACGGAGCGCCGGCCGCGCCTCGGGACCGCGGGCCGCGCGGCGGCCGGGGAAGGGGCGGCCCTGCCCGCGAGGCCCCCGCCGCGCCGGGGAGGGGAGGGGGCCGCGCACGCCGATCGGAGGTGGGGGAGGGGAGGCGCAAACGCGCTTTTGTCTCAAAAGGCGGCGGCGGCCGCCCGGCGCCGGCCCTCCGCGCCTCGCATCGCCATCCCCGGCGCCGGCCCCGCGGAGGGGG